>ML252941.1:0-39480 GCA_005239495.1 Nicotiana undulata | reverse complement strand
GGGGGGTGAATTTTGGGATTTCTTCAAGAAGGTTGAATAATGGCTTAATTAGATAAATTTCAAACCTTTCAGCATAGATTAATTTATGTATACCATATTTGACTAGTTTCGAATCCTTGGGAGGCGAGTTCGGAGTTTCGGGCGCATTCTTGACCCGAAAAGTAGGCTCGGCACGAGGTGAGTCTCTTTTCTAATCTTGTAAGAGGGAATTGTCCCCATACGTGATTATACATGATTTAAATGTCCTTATTTGTAGGGGCTACGCACGCACGAAGTGACGAGATTCCGTGATTATGCAATGTCGGGTAGTTTTAGGACTCACGAGCATGCTTTTATGTGCCTTACATGTCCCCCTAATTGTATTTTGATTTGGTTATTACCCTTGAATTAGAATGACAATATTAGGAAGTTACGTTAAAAATTTAAGATGCTTATGTTCTTGTTTGCAAGTATAATCTCTATTGAATTCCTGGATTTCGTGATAATTCTGTGTATGTATACGAGCCCCCGCGTCACATGTATGATTTGCGAGCAGGGTAGCCTTATTATTATGTCAAATGCGTCGCATGTTCGATTCGCCAGTAGGGTAATAGATGCATCTATGGTTCGAGCCGTTCGACCCTCGGCAGTGCACATTTATTTTTGCGACGCTTCGGCCGTACGCTCCGGCATACTATGTGCTGTATATTTTGACTGAGAGTCTTGTTGTTATCATATAAACTGCTTCATATGAAAAGTAAAAGTTAGTTTATTTTATACTAGTGTGATTTGACATGCATAGGTAAATTGTAAATTTATACTTGATATTTTCATGTCTTGTGATTTCTGGAACTGCTACCCCTGCCTAGTCTTCATTCACTTATATCATTACATCTTGACCCTATTAAGTATCCCGTCGACCTCTCGTCACTACTTCTTCGAGATTAGACGAGATACTCACTGGGTACATATTTGTTTATATGTACTCATGCTACGCTTATGTACTAAATTGTACAGGTTCTGAGGCAGGTGCATCTGGTTATCAGACCAGAGCTAGATTTTGATTGCATCTGGACCCGACTTCACGGTGAGCTGCTTTTCGTGACGATCCTCGGCATCACCATGGAGTTTTTTTTGCTTATTTCCCGTCTACTTTTTTCAGACAGTGGGACTGTATATTATATCTTTTGTACATTCTGTTAGTATGCCCGTAGGACTTGTGACACTAGTTCCTGGCACACACGTAGTAGTTATCATGGATTATGGTCTGTATATATATTGGCTCATGCCTCCTTATGATTGCTTTTGGTTAAAAGCTGGTTAATTACCCTTTTTCGGTTAATGTTCTAAGCTTTAAAACTCGGTATATGCTGAGATGTTTACTCAATAAGAAGGAAACCTTAGTAAATTGAGTGTTGGCTTGCCTGACCCTGCTGTTGGGCGCCCTCACGACCTGAGTTAGGATTTTGGGTTGTGACAACATGGTATCAGAGCTCTAGGTTCACGTAGGTCTCACAAGTCACGGGCAAACCTAGTAGAGTCCTGCGGATCGATACGGAGACATCTGTATTTATCTTCGGGAGGCTATAGGGTGTTAGCAAACCTCTCCTTATTCATAGTCTATCGTGCAGTTTATGACATACTAAGTCTTACTCTTCTATTCTCTCATAGGTGGTGAGGACGCGCGCATCCAATGTTCCAGACTCGGGAGGGGCCTCTACCCCCGTTATCTGAGGCCGTGGTAGAGGCCGGGGGAGGGCACCGACCCGAGATAGGGGACGAGGGTGTCCCAGAGCTGTTACATTAGCACCCCCAGTAGAGGATCCTATTATAGAGGAGCAGGGTGAGGTGCCCCCAGTGGATTTTATGACCGCACCGGGCTTCCAGGAGGTCATGGGCCGTATGATGCGGTTCTTGGACTCTATGAATTAGGCTGGTTTGTTTCCAGCAGATCCTGCCACTTCTCAGGCGGGAGGGAGAGTTCAGACCCCTACTGCCCAGGCCGCAGGACATGCAGTAGCCGTATATCAGACCCCGGGTACACTTCCCGTGGGTGGAGCTCAGCCTACAACAACAACACCTAAGCCCAGACCAGTCGCGGACGGTGATCAGCAGAAGTTATTGGATAGATGGACCCGATTGCACCCTCCTGTCTTCGGAGGTGAGAGGGGCGAGGATGCCCAGGACTTCATTGATAGGTGCAGGGACAGACTGCACAACATGAGGATATTGGAGTCCCATGGAGTTTACTTCACCACTTTCCAGCTCGAGGGCAGGGCTCGCAGATTGTGGCAGTCGTATATTCTTGGTAGACCAGCATGTTCCCCTTCTATCACATGGGAACAGTTCACTCAGTTGTTTCTGGACAGATATATTCCCCCCTCCGAGAGGGAAGAGTTGCAGTATCAGTTTTAGCAGCTGGAGCAGGGGTAGATGTCCGTGAAGGACTATGAGGCCCGATTTTCTGAGTTGTCCCGCCATGCCCTTATGATACTTCCTACTGATGCTGAGAGAGTGCGGAGATTTGTAGCTGGGTTGCACTCAGGTATTAGGGCCAACATGGCCCAAGAGGTGGAGATGGGGACTCCCTATCAGCTCGTGGTCGAGATAGCTCGTCGGATTGAGGGTTATCGATTGAGGGGTAGAGAGTAGGGTCAGCAGGACAAGAGAGCTAGATTTTCTGGAGATTTCAGAGGTGCCCCAGCCACGGGTAGAGGTCATTTCGGTAGAGGCCAGCCTAGCGGGCCTGCATATTCATCTCCTCCACCACCTCCCCGTGGTGCTCCAGTGAGGCCTTATTTCAGCGCCATGCCGGAGAGTTCTTACCGCCTACTAGCCATTAAGGGTTCCTCCGGCGGGTATTCCGGTCATCAGGGGTCTTCTACTTCTTACTTTAGTGCCATGCCAGAGGGTTCTCACCGTCCCCAGCTATCCAGAGTTCTTCTTCAGGGTAGCAGGCCATGCCACCAGTGCGATGTTATGAGTGTGGGGATTCAGGCCATATGAGGAGGATTTGTCCCAGGCTTCAGAGCAAGGCTATTCATCAGAGTTATCAGCCTTCATACTCACCGACGCCCCGTCCACCCAGAGGTAGAGGACAGACTGGTAGAGGTCGCCTCAGAGGTGGAGGCTAGGCAGGGGGAGCTCTGCCAACTCTTATTCATTCCAGTGGAGGTCAGTCTTCCGGTGCACCTGCCAGATTCTATGTTATCCCGGCCCGAGCAGATGTAGTGGCCTCAGATGCCGTGATTACAAGTATTATTTCAGTATGTGGTTGAGAGGCATCAATGTTATTTGATCCAGGATCCACCTATTCATATGTGTCAACCTTATTTTCTTGTTTCTTGGATGTTCCTCGTGAGTCCTTGGGTTCTCCTATATATGTGTCCACTCCTGTGGGCGAATCTGTGGTGGTAGACCGGATACATCGGTCTTGTGTGATCACCTTCTGTGGGTTCGAGACCAGAGCGGACCTTCTATTGCTCGACATGGTTGATTTCAAGGTTATTTTAGGCATGGATTGGTTATCTCCTTATCATGTCGTGCTAGATTGCCATGCCAAGATAGTTACTTTAGCCATGCCCGAGTCGCTTAGGCTTCAGTAGAGAGGTTCCTCAGTTAGTACAGCCAGCCGGGTTGTTTCATTCCTGAAGGCTCGACATATGGTCGAGAAGGGTTGTCTGGCCTATCTTGCTTATGTGCGGGACACTACCGCCGAGTATCCGACGATTTATTCAGTGCCAGTTGTTTGAGAGTTTGCTGATGTATTTCCTTCGGACCTTCCGGGCATGCCTCCGGATCGTGATATCGATTTATGTATTGTTGTAGCTACAGGTATTCAGCCTATTTCTATTCCCCCGTACCGTATGGCTCCGAAGGAATTGAAGGAGCAGCTTGAGGAGTTGTTGGCTAAGGGGTTTATCAGACCGAGTGTACCGCCATGGGGTGCTCCAGCTCTATTTGTAAAGAAGAAAGATGGGTCTATGCAGATGTGTATTGATTACCGCCAGTTGAACAAGGTAACTATTAAGAACAAGTATCCACTACCGTGCGTTGATGATTTGTTTGACCAGTTGCAGGGTGCTTGGGTGTTTTCTAAGATTAATTTGAGATCGGGGTAACACCAGCTGAACATTCGAGCCTCGGATGTTCCGAAGACTGCTTTACGTATGCGATATGGCCATTATGAGTTCCTAGTGGTGTCCTTTGTCTTGACTAATGCCCCAACAATATTTATGGACTTGATGAACAGGGTGTTCAAGCCGTACATTGATTCCTTTGTCATTGTCTTTTGAACAGGGTGTTCAGGCCGTACATTGATTCCTTTGTCATTGTCTTTATTGATGACATTTTGATTTACTCACGTAGCCTAGGTGAGCACGAGCAGCACTTGAGAATTGTGCTCCAGACTTTGCGAGAACAAAAGCTATATGCTAAGTTCTCCAAGTGTGAGTTTTGGTTGGATTCTGTGGCATTCTTGGGACATGTGGTATCTAGAAAGGGTATCAAGGTTGATCCTAAGAAGATTGAGGCAGTTCAGGGTTGGCCGCGTCATACTTCAGCTACAGAGATCAGGAGTGTCTTGGGTCTAGCAGGCTACTACCGGCAATTTATGGAGGGGTTTTCTTCTGTTGCATCCCCATTGACTAGATTGACTCAGAAGAATGCCCCGTTTCGATGGTCCGACTAGTGTAATGCGAGCTTTCAGAAGCTCAAGGTAGCATTAACTTCAGTACCAGTTCTAGTATTGCCTTCCGATTCTGGGATGTATACAGTATATTGCGACGCTTCAGGCATTGGCTTGGGGTGTGTGTTGATGCAGTAAGGGAGAGTTATTGCTTATACTTCACACCAGTTGAAGGTTCATGAGAAGAATTATCCTGTGCACGATTTGGAGTTGGCGGCGATTGTTCATGCTCTCAAGATTTGGAGGCACTATTTGTATGGGGTGTTCTGTGAGGTTTATACGGATCACCGCAGCTTACAACACTTGTTCAAACAGTGGGATCTTAATTTGAGGCAGTGCAGGTGGCTTGAGTTGCTGAAGGATTATGACATCACCATTCTTTATCATCCGGGCAAGGCGAATGTGGTAGCAGATGCTTTGAGCAAGAAGGCAGAAAGTATGGGTAGCTTGGCTTATATTGCAGTAGAGGAGAGTCCTCTAGCCTTGGACATTCAATCCTTGGCTAATCACCTAGTTAGCTTAGACCTTTCAGAGCCTTGTCGAGTTCTAGCACATGTGGTCGCTCAGTCTTCGTTATTGGGTGAAATTAAGGCTCGACAGTTTGATGATCTGTGTCTGGCAGAGCTTTGGGAGACATTGATTCAGGGTGGTGCCAAGGAGGTTACCATTGACGAGGATGGTGTTCTGAGACTTCAGGGCCGTTTATGTGTTCCTGATGTTGAGGTCCTGAGGGAGAGGATTCTATAGGAGGCACACAGTTCTCGGTATTCTGTTCATCCTGGTGCTACGAAGATGTATCGTGATCTGAAGCACCATTTCTGCTGGAGGCGGATGAAGAAGGACATTGTGGGGTATTTGGCTAGGTGTCTTAATTTCCAGCAGGTTAAGTATGAACACCAGAGGCCAGGGGGCCTACTTCAGCAGATGCCCATTCCTGAGTGGAAGTGGGAACGCATCACTATGGACTTTGTGGTTGGGTTGCCTTGGACGTTGCGGAAGGTTGACGCGGTTTGGGTCATTGTGGATAGGTTGACCAAATCGGCGCATTTCATTCCAGTAGCTACTACTTATACCTCTGAGAGTCTAGCCCAGAACTACATTCAGGAGATAGTCCGGTTGCACGGTGTGCCGGTGTCCATTCTATCAGATCGAGTTCCTAAGTTCACCTCGCACTTTTGGAGAGCATTGCATAGTGAGATGGGTACCAAGATAGATCTCAGCATGACATTCCACCCTCAGATTGATAGTCAGTCGGAGCGTACAATATAGATATTGGAGGACATGCTCAGGGCATGTGTGATTAACTTCGGAGGTTAGTGGAACCAGTTCTTGCCTTTGGCCGAATTTGCTTACAATAATAGTTATCAGTCCAGCATCGAGATGGATCCATTTGAGGCTTTGTATGGTCGGCGATGTCGTTCTCCTATCGGGTGGTTTGAGCCTGGCGAGGCTAAGTTATATGGCACGGACCTGGTGAGGGATGCGTTTGGAAAAAATGAAGTTGATTCAAGAGAGGCTCCGTACAGCGCAGTCCAGACAAAAGAGTTACGCGGATCAGTAGGCTCAGCATGAGGTGAGTCTCCTTTCTAACCTTGTAAGAGGGAATTTTCCCCATAGGTGATTATACATGATTTAAATGTCCTTATTTGTGGGGGCTACACACGCACGGAGTGATGAGAGTCCGTGCATAGCTACTATTATTCCATGTCGGGTAGTTTTAGGACTCACGAGCATGCTTTTATGTGCCTTACATGTACCCCTAAATGTATTTTGAGTTTCTTATTACCCTTGAATTAGCATGACAATATTAGGAAGTTACGTTCAAAATTTCAGATGCTTAAGTTCTTGTTTACAAGTATAATCTCTATTGAACTCTTAGATTTCCTGATAATTCTGTGTATGTATACGAGCCCCCGCGTCGCATGTATGATTCGCGAGCGGGGTAGCCTTATTATTATGTCAAACGCGTCACATGTTCGATTCGCGAGCGGGGTAATAGATGCATCTATGGTTCGAGCCGTTCAACCCTCGGCAGTGCACATTTATTTTTGCGACGCTTCGGTCTTACGCTCCGGCATACTATGTGCTGTATATTTTGACTGAGAGTCTTGTTGTTATCATATAAACTGCTTCATATGAAAGGAAAAGTTAGTTTATTTTATACTAGTGTGATTTGACATGCAGAGGTAAATTGTAAATTTATACTTGATATTTTCATGTCTTGTGATTTCTGAAACTGCTATCCCTGCCTTGTCTTCATTCACTTATATCATTACATCTTGACCCTAGTAAGTATCACGTCGACCTCTCGTAACTATTCTTTCGAGATTAGACGGGATACTCACTAGGTACATATTTGTTTATATGTACTCATGCTACGCTTCTGTACTTAATTGTACAGGTTCTGAGGCAGGTGCATCTGGTTATCAGATCGGAGCTAGATTCTGATTGCATCTGGACCCGACTTCACGGTGAGCTGCTTCCCCTAATGATCCTAGGCAGCACCATGGAGTTTCTTTTGCTTATTTCTCGTCTATTTCATTCAGACAATGGGACTGTATATTATATCTTTTGTACATTCTGTTAGTATGCCCGTAGGACTTGTGACACTAGTTCCTGGAACACACGTAGTAGTTATCATGGATTATGGTCTGTATATATATTGGCTCATGCCTCCTTATGACTGCTTTTGGTTAAAAACTGGTTAATTACCCTTTTCGGTTAATGTTCTAAGCTTTAAAACTCGGTATATGTTGAGATGTTTACTCAATAAGAAGGAAACCTTAGTAAATTGAGTGTTGGCTTGCCTGACCCCGTTGTTGGGCGCCATCACGACCTGAGTTAGCATTTTGGGTTGTGACATATTTTCTGGTAACTGTATAATATTATGTATGATTTTCCTATCTTGAAATACCATGGCTTTGTCGTATTTCTGAATTTTCAAGCCATTAGAAACCTTTGTAGCACTCTAGCTAGTATACATGACTTGCTTTATTGAGGCTATAAAATACATTGTTGGACTGCAGAAAATAACTATATGTTTCTTTATTGTAATTCCTTATTACTTTATATTACGAAAATCCATTACATTTACATATTCCAAAAATTGATAGCATTTCCATGTTCCTTTGTATCTACTGTCTTTCTCAGAATATATTTTCTTACAAAAAATTATTTTTTGCGCAACGTTATTAAATAAAAGAACTTTTACGATCCAAAATCCTTGAAAGCGGACATGATGACACTTAGTATCTAAGATTTGTTAAGCCTATCACATAGGATTTCAATCAAAATATAATAACTTTAGAATTTAACAAATACTGTGAAATAAGATAATACTGCCAACATGAGTACAACAAACAACTTCTCAAAACCTGGTAATACTGAGTCATAAGTTCAACATGGGATACATAACTAGTCTTGAGGAATACAATATTGTCTATAATACATAAATAGTAGAAAACAAGATAAAGATGGTGACTTCAAGGCCTGGGAACAAAACAACATAGATATCTTGAAGTATCCAACCAACTCTAGCATCCCGCCTAACGATCAGCTCGATCCGAAGTACCTGGATATGCACAAAGAATATACATAAGCATAGTATGAGTATACCATAGTCGGTACCTAGTGAGCATCAAGACTAACATGTGGAGTAGTGAGGATTTTCAAGGCATGACACTCGTTAGTCAAATAACCTTTAAAAATTATCAAAAGAAATCAAACAACGAAAAGCACAACGAAATAAAGATCAATAACCTCAAAGAACGTGTAACAACAAGCTAATGTAGAATAATTCGTTTTGCCAATAAAATATCAATGGGAACATGTGATGATCCGAAGGGCCATTTTATGAATTAAGACCTAATTCTAGGCTTATTAGCCATAAAAAGACTAATTTTAATAATCTCGATTTGCGTGCACAGTCCGGGCACAAAAACAGAAAGCTTTTATGTGAAAATATGAGAAATAGTAATTTCAAGAGTTAAAATTTTGTGTTAGTTGATTTTGGTCTATATGTTTAGTAAACGGACCCGGATCTGTGTTCTGACAATCTAGGGAGGTCCGCAGTAAAATATGGGACTTGAGCGTATGCCCGGAGTTCAATTTCGAGGTCCCTAGCCTTAGAAAATAATTTTTGAAGAAAATTGTTCAGCTGGTTATTTCCATAAAATAAAGAAATAAAATAATATGTAAAATTTTCGATATCGGGCCCGTATTTTGGTTCCGGAGCCCGGAACAAGTTTATTATGATATTTAAGTCCTATCTGTGAAATTTGATGAGAACTGGAGTTGATTTGACGTGATTCGAACATCCGGTTGATAAGTTAGAAATTGAAGTGTTCTTGAGGAAATCATGAGTTTCGATGTTAAATTTGTAGATTTTGATGTTATTTTGATGGTTTGATCACACGAGTAAGTCCGTATGATATTTTTAGACTTGCGTGCATGTTTGGTTTGGAGCCCCGAGGGATCGAGTGAGTTTCGGGTAGACTACGGAGTGTCTAGACTTAGAAAATTTCATCACAGCTGAACATCTGGTGTAGCAGGACTCTAATCTCGCATTTGCGAGATCAGGCTTCGCATTTGCGAAGTCATTGGCCAGACCCAGATCTCGCAAATGCGATATTTCGGGTCGCAAATGCGAGGGTCCAATATGTCGCAAATGCAACACTTTTATCGCAGTTGGAAGTCACAGTTATGGATTTTGGGGGTGCTTCAGAGGGAGTACAGTGGTTGACGAGCTTCTAGACTATATGGTCCGTGCCAAGATTTATCTATATCGAGCTCTACTTTTGTGATCATTGTGAATCAATAGGTATGAGAGTTACCCCAAATAATAACGGAGAGTATATGAATAAATGGGGTAGCTCAGCAGTGTTGAGTCAACATAGTAAAAGAAGAAATTGACCGCCGGTGTTTGTGGAAAGCCTACAAAGAGGACGACCAGCCATTGCAACATCAACCACTTGTCTCAGTTCACATAAATGCTTTTGAAAGAGTTTGTTTCTCAGACTCTCCATAAAGCGTGGCACATAGGGTTTGAACGGTTGCGTCAGGTCACTATGACGGTGTCAGAATATGCCATCAGGTTCGATAAGTTAGCCCATCATACTCCTACTTCGGTTCATATAGCCAGAGAGAAAGTCCACAGACTCATTAAATGACTCAATTATGATCGTAAAATTTTGTACGACTTAGGGAAAGTTGATACTTTATTTCGGCTAGTGGTAGAAATTGTCCTAGACTTGGGAGAGTCATATTTCATCAGAGCACTAAAGCTACGTGCCCCATTGCAAGTGCAACTCAACTTACATGTCCATCTAGGGGAAGGGGTCGGGATGTCAAAGGTTGAGGTCAGACTCCATAGGTGGAGACCCAGCCTGTTTATATATTTTCTATGGTATGGCTGAGGTCGTTACACCAAATGGTGTCATTACAAGTAAAAGTTCTAGTTATTATAAAGTGACAACTTCCTTAACTTAATTCGGCTATGAGTATCCCGGAAAGTCCTCCTAATATGCTCCACTCATGGGTGAGCTTCGTAACTCTGAAATCTACTTATGTGAATACTCATATCGGGAGATTCTATGGAGATAGCTATGTCTATCATTACATGTTATAATTTTGTTTAACGGAAAAATATTTAAAAGAAGAAAATGAAATGTTATGATTGGCATGATGTGCATAGTACTTGTGATTTAGAACTGAGGGCGAGATCCTCGCATTTTAATATGATTTGGTATGTTTAAATCGGGCTACGAGCCGCAGTGGAAGTTATATAAGGACGAGATCCTTGTGATAAAAATTCTTGTGTTTAAATTCTCCCTTGTGAAATGTAAAATTTGTACTATAGTACCAATAGGGAGTCATGCCTGTTAGGTTTATTTGAAATTTTTTGTATAAAAGTTTTTGTGCATAATTTGCCAAATTCGTGCTATAACTATTGAGCTTTAACCTATGATGTAGGTGCCCACCCATGTGGCGTTAAATGAGACACGTTAATTCGGGTATATAATTATGAGTTCTTCATACATCGCACCTCGTTATCAACATTGTGAAGGTTTGAAAGGAGATTATTGTTAACATGAAGTTATTTTATGAATCTGTAATTGATTATGAACAATTATTAAGATCATATTGAAACAAAAAGGTGTTCCATTCAAATGGTTGGACGAGTGTGGGTTGAACTTTCAGAAGCTCAAGATTGCTTTGGCTATGGCGCCAACGTTGGTGTCGCCCACGGGTTCAAGATTGTGCACGGTGTATTGTGGTGCATATTGTATTGGATTAGGTGCAATATTAATGCATGATGGCAAGGTGATTGCATATGCGTCTCGACAGTTGAAGTTTCATAAGAAGAATTATCATGTCTATGACTTAGAGTTGGCAGCCATTGTTCACGCATTAAAAATATTGAGGCATTATCTTTATGGTGTGTCGTGTGAGGTTTACACGGATCATCGTAGTCTTCAGTACTTATTCAAGAAAAAGGATCTTAGTTTTAGGCAGAGAAGATGGTTAGAGTTATTGAAGAATTATGATGTCACTATATTATATCATCTCGGGAAGGCCAACATGGTGGCCGGTGCATTGAGTAGGAAGTCGGTGAGTACGGATAGCCTTGCATTTATTCCAGTTGGGGAGAGACCGTTGGCTTCAGATATTCAGACCTTGGCAAATCAGTTCGTGGAGTTGGATAATTTTCCCAACAATATTCTAGCTTGTACAGTCATCCGATCTTCTTTATTTGAGCGTATCAGAGATCGATAGGATGATGACTCGCATTTGATGGTCCTTAGGGACACAGTTCAACACGGTGGTGCAAATAAGGTTACAGTTAGAGATGACGGTGTTTTGAGGATGCAGGGTCGTATATGTGTGCCGAAGGTTGATGGGCTTCGTAAGTTGATCCTTGAGGAGGCTCACAGTTCTAAGTATTCTATTCACCCGGGTGCTGCGAAGATGTATCAAGACCAGCGACAACATTATTGGTGGCGAATGATGAAGAAGGATATTGTTGCTTATGTGGCTCGTTGTTTGAATTGCCAACAGGTAAGATACGAGCATCAGAGACCCGGTGGGTTGCTTCAGCATATAGATATTCCTTATTGGGAGTGGGATTGATCACTATGGACTTCATTGTTGGACTCCCACGAACTTAGAGGAAATTCGACGCAGTTTGGGTTATTGTGGTTAGGCTGACTAAATCAACACATTTCATTCCAGTGTCAAGTACTTATACTTCAGAGCGGTGGGAAAAGATATATATTTGAGAGATTGTTCACCTTCACGGTGTGCCCGTGTCTATCATTTCTGATCGGGGTACGCAGTTTACCTCGCACTTTTGAAGGGAAGTTCAACATGAGTTGGGTACCCGAGTTGAGTTGAGCACATCATTTCATCCTTAGAAGTACGTGCAATGCGAGAGTACTATTCTTATTTTAGAGGATATGATTTGCGTGTGTGTTATTGACTTTGGAGGTTTTTGGGATCAATTCCTACCGTTAGCAGAGTTCACCTATAATAATAGTTATCACTCGAGCATTTAGATGGCTCCCTATGAGGCATTATATGGTAGACAATGTAGATCGCCAGTTGGATGGTTTGAGCCTAGAGAAGCTCCGTTATTGGGTACATATTTAGTTCAAGAGGCCTTAGATAAGGTCAAGATTATTCAGGATCGACTTCGTACAACTCAGTATAGGCAAAAGCGTTAGCCGATCGTAAGGTTCGAGATGTGGCGTTCATGGTTGGAGAGAGAGTATTACTTCGGGTATCACCCATGAAGGGTGTTATGAGATTTGGGAAGAAGGGTAAGTTGAGCCCTAGGTACATCGGGCCATTTGAGATTCCAGATAGAAAGGGGGATGTAGCTTATAGACTTGCGTTGCCTCCAGGGTTATCTTTAGTTCATCCAGTATTCCATGTGTCTATGCTTCAGAAATATCATGGTGACCCGTCCCACATGTTAGATTTCACTTATGTCCAACCGGACAAGGATTTGACTTATGAGGAGGAGCCATTGGCCATTTTAGACCTCCAAGTTCGTCAATTGAGGTCAAAGAGTTATCCTTCAGTTCGAGTGCAGTGGAAAGGTCAGCCCGTTGAGGCAGTTACTTGGGAGTCCGAGTCGGACATGCAAAGTAGATATCCACATTTGTTTGCCAACTCAGGTAATTTTCTATGTCCGTTCGAAGATGAACATTTGTTTTAGAGGTGGAGATTGTGATGACCCAAAGGTTCATTTTATGAATTAAGATCTCATTCTAGGCTTATTATCCATAAAAGACTAATTTTAATCACCTCGATTTGCGTGCGTGGTCCGGACATTAAATCGGAAAACGTTTATGTGAAAATATGAGAAATAGTAATTTCTAGAGTTAAAATTTTGTTTTAGTTGACTTTGGTCAACATTTTTAATAAACGAACCCGGATCTGCGTTCCCACGATCCCGGGAAGTCCGAAATAAAATATGGGACTTTGGCGTATACCCCGAGTTGAATTCCGAGGTCCCTAGCCTTAGAAAATAGTTTTTGAATAAATTCGTTCTGCTGGTTATTTCAAGAAAATAAAGAAAAGAAATAATATGTGAAATTGTCGATATCGGGCCTGTATATTGTTTCCGGAGCCTGGAACAAATTTCTTATGATATTTAAGCCCTATCTATGAAATTTTATGAGAATGGGAATTGATTTGACGTGATTCAGACATCCGGTTGAAAGGTTAGAAATTTGAGTGTTCTTGAGGAAATCTTGAGTTTCGAGGTTAAATTTGTAGCTTTTGCTGTTATTTTGATGATTTGATCTGATGGTAAGCACCCTCCACTTCCAACCAAGAGGTTGTGAGTTCGAGTCACCCCAAGAGCAAGGCGGGGAGTTCTTGGAGGGAAGGATGCCGAGGGTCTATTGGACACAGCCTCTCTAGCCTAGGGTAGGGGTAAGGTCCACGTATACACTACCCTCCCCAGACCCCACTTGTGGGATTATACTGGGTTGTTGTTGTTGTTGTTGATGATGATGATGATGAGTTGATTGCACGAGCAAGTCCGTATGATATTTTTAGACTTGCGTGCATGTTTTGTTTGGAGCCCCGAGGCTCGGGTGAGTTTGGGGTAGACTACGGAGTGTCTAGACTTAGAAAATTTTATCACAGTTGAACATCTGGTGTAGCAGGCCTCTGATCTCACATTTGCGAGCTCAGGCTTCGCATTTGCGAAGTCCTGGGCCAGCCCCAGATCTCGCAAATGTGAGATTTCTGGTTGCAAATGCGACACTTTTATCGCATTTGCGATCGCCCAAAATCAAAGGGTTCACAAATGCGAGACCCGCAACCAGTTAAATCAGATTTTTGACGAGTTTTTCATTTATTTTTCAATTCTCACAAACCCTAAACCTCCATAGGCAATTTTCCAAAGACCTAAACTTCTCCAAACCATTGGTAAGCGATCTCCAACTAATTGTTTTCAATCCTTGACAACTTTTAACAAGATTTCAACAAAACATTTAGAGTTTTCATGGTAAAAATAAGGTTTTTGGGTAGAACTTAGGAACTTCAAAATTTGGGGATTTAGACCTCGAATTAAGATCGGATTCCAAAACCAATTTCATATCCGGGCTCGGGGGAGATTGGGTAAACAGGTTGTGGTCCGAACCTCGAGTATAGACCAAGCGGGCCCATTGTCGATTTTTGTATTTTGATAAGAAAACATAGGAAAGCCATAGTTCTTCAATAAAGTTGATTCCTTTAAGAAATAATTGATATCATTAAACCAATTGTGATTAGATTCGAGCGGATTAGAAGTAAATTCTAAAGAAAAAGTTGTGCTAGAGTAGTGATTTGCTTGTGAAATTGAGGTAAGTGCTTGGTTTAACCTTGACTTGAGGGAATAGGAATCCCCAAATTAAATGCTATGTGAATTTCCATGTGTGTGGTGTATAGGTGAGGTGACGAGTATCTTTGCACCACCAAATAACTTGTTGAACATGACCCCTTCCCCGTTTCTAATTTATTGATCCCTAGTTTAATTATTTTATGATCATTGGTGCCTTCATGTCTACTTGGTTCGTCACTTGTTGTTAAATATTGTTTCATGTATTTTGAAAGTGTTACTTGTTCCTTAGTCACATTGTGATTTATCTGGTTGAGCTGGTTGTCATTGTTACATTATACATTTCAGTTGGTTTCGTTGTGTTGTAATAATTGGTGAAGTTTCTGTATAGTATAGTTTCCTGTTTATGATAATTGAGACTTAAGTATTGTGAAAGGCTTGGAATCTGATTTTTAAAACTCTATAATAAATAAAGAGATGAAATGTGTTTTGTCTGGTGGGAGCGGGTTGCACGCCGCAACAAGGAGTAATAAGGGTGTACTTGTGGGATCGGGTTGCACGCCGCAACAGGAGAAATAAGGGTGACATATATATATATAGGGAAGAGCAATAAGGGTGGACATGTGTGATCGGGTTGCACGCCGCAACAAGGAGCAATAAGGGAGAATATTCATGTTTTAATATTTATAAAATAAAGGATGGAACACTCATTGTTTTAATGTTATTATTTCAAATTCTGCTCTTACTATTATTTAAAGTGAAACTTGTTCTGTTTATAATTTTTGAGACATGAATATTGTGAAAGGCTTTGACTTAAATTGTGAAAATCTTTTATAAATAAAGTGAAGTGATTGTCTGGTGGAAGCGGGTTGCGCAACAACGAGTGATAAAGGTGGACAGGTGGGATTGGGTTGCATGCCGCAACATGAGAAATAAGGGTGATATATATAGGGAGGAGCCATAAGGGTGGACAGGTGGGAGCGTGTTGCGTGCCACAACAAGGATCAATAAGGGAGGACACTTGTTTTACTGATTTTTAAAACTCAAAGATTTGAAACTTATGATTTTATTTCACTATTTTTCATATTTTTCACTTACTTTTATTTTAAAGTCAAAAAATTTGGAATTTTGGAAACATATGTGAGAATTTGGTTATAGCTGAGACCTGGAAAAGGTGGCTGAGTTATTTTGTTTGTTGCTACAGTTTATTGTTCTGTTTATTATAAAATATTCCTTCTTTCCCGCTTTAGCTTATATTGTCACAGGTTATATTACGGTTGCCCCGCCTTAGCCTCGTCACTACTTCGTGGAGGTTAGGCTAGGAACTTACTCAGTACATGGGGTCGGTTGTACTTATACTACACTCTGCACTCTTTTGTGCAGATCCAAGTACCGGCAAGCGTTAGGAGAGTTTAGTAGCTGACATCATCATTCAGAGTCACGAGGTAGATCTGCTGGCGTCCGCAAATTCCTGGAGTCTTCTCTTAATTTTATAGACACTGTTTTATTACTTTCAAAACATGTACATAATTCTCTCAACCCATTATTTGTAGTATTCTTAGTGGCACGTAAATTGTGGTATCAGACTCTGGGGTAGTCTTATAGTTATATATTTAGTTCGTTGTTCAACTTATTTATTCGATTATTATTTTATTCGTGAAGTTATATCATTGGAAAATAACAGGTTTAGTTTATTTTTATATTGTTGTGTTGTGTATAATTAAACATTAATAAAAACTAATTAATTAAGTTCTAACATTGGTTTGCCTAGCAAGTGTAGTGTTAGGCGCCATCACGATCCATAAGGTTGAGAATTTGGGTCGTGACAGAACGAGGCATGTGATAACATATCAAATTCAACCAAAAACTTTCAAATCACAAGACAAAAACATTTAAGAAACATGTTTGTGATCAAAACATCAACCCCGGTTCTAACACATGAACAATAACAAAGGAACACCCCAATATATATCATAACATCCCCAACAAACCCTCCCTTATATCGCCGCATGCACACAAACAATGGAATGCCTCCCTTATTTTGCCGCATGGACATAAACAAGCCACCCTTATCTCGCTTCATGTACATCACGAGGAAATGCCTCACTTATGTCACTGCATGAACATCTTATCACCATTGTACTCCACACAACAACAATCAACCTGCACAACAAGCCCTCATGACACATAATATCAGAAAAACAACAATACTCCAAACTCATATCAAGATAAAGCCCTCGACTCAACAAGAATGTGCACAAGAATAGGACAATAAAGTGAGAGTGCCGAGAGTATTCAACAATAAAGCATGTGTCATAGGGCAAACAATCCCAATTCAAAGCATATTAATAGCCTAAGGTCTAACCCGGTCACAAACTACACATACGCCCGTGTACACACTCGTTACCTTGTGTACATGTCGTTTTACATAATACAAATGGGAAATTCTACCTCATATAGCAAAGTTATACACTCTATTTATTATAAACAAAATTTTTTTTAGAAATTTATTTTTGTCACGACCTGAATTCCCACCGTATGAGATCGTGATGACGCCTAACGCTGTACTTGCTAGGCAAGCCAACCTTAGAGGGTTACGACATTAAAACAATTGAAAACATATACGAAGTTCTACTACCATTCAACAGATGATACCAAAAGATCAAGCATAATTGTATAACGATACTGCGAAAATAATACTAATGTCTAACTACCCAGGGTTTGGAGTCACAATTCACGAACTACCAAGAGTTTACTACTCAAAATCAGCTCGGACCTAAACCTGGATCTTCACAAAAAGTGCAGACTGCAGTATCAGTACAACCGGCCCCATGTACTGGTAAGTGTCAAGCTTAACCTCTGTGAAGTAGTGACGACTCTAGGACAGGACACCACATAAAACATGGACAATATGCCATTTGAAATAACAACAAATAAAGAATTAAAACAACAAATGATGGGAAGGGGACATGCGGCAGGGGATTTCAACATAAGGAGTGAGAAAAATGAGAAGACAGAAATAAACAGTGATCGACGAACAAATTAAGCAACTAAAACAGAAAGGAAATTTGCACGGCATCACCCTTCGTGCTTTTACTCTCAACCTCACAAAATAATAAATAAGAATGCACGGCATCACCCTTCGTGCTTTTATTCTCATCCTCACTAGATAATCAATAAGAATGCACGGCATCACCCTTCGTGATTTTACTCTCAACCTCACAATATAAATAAATTATGCACGACATCACCCTTCTACTTTACACTTTTCCTCACAATATAAATAAATTATGCACGGCATCACCCTTCGTGCTTTTACTCTCAACCTCACAATATAAATAAATTATGCACGGCATCACCCTTCGTGCTTTACACTCTTCCTCACCATTCACAGAATCAATAACAACTGATAAAGAGAAGTTTCACAAAGAAATCAATATTTAATCAATAATTACCTTCACAATTTAACATATCAACCTCGAATCAATATTCACAATGTTATCCTTCTCGGTGGAACCGGATACAATTCTCCCAACATTTAAATAGCAACAATAAGCATAAGTAATAAGCTTTAAGACAAGAAGAAGAGCAAGAATGGACTTTCATTCGCATATTATGACTCGACCACAATGTATAGGTACTCGTCACCTCACCTATATATTGTATTCAACAACAAAACACATAGCAAATAATCATACAGTACATATACTCTCAAGCTAAGGTTAGCCACAACACTTACCTCGATTTCGCAGGCCACTCACTTCTCAAGTATAACTTTCCCTTTAGAATTCACCTCCAACCCACTCGTATCTTATCATAATTAGTTTAATATCATCAATTAACGCTAAAGGAATCAACTTCAATGCATAATTATAATTTTCCTAAGTTTTTCCAATAAAACTCAAAAATCGACCCCGGGGCCGCTTGGTCCAAACTCGAGGTTCAGACCAAAATCCGTTTAACCATTCTCCCCCAGCCCGTATATACAATTAGTTTTGGAATCAGACCTCAATTTGAGGTCTAAATCCTCAAATTTCGAAATTCCTATGTTCTACCCAAAAATCCCTAATTCTACCATGAAAATCCCAGATTCCAGGTTGAAATCTTGTTAAAAGATGTAAAAGATTGAAAGAAAATAGTTAGGAATCACTTACCTATTTTTTGGGGAAGATTTGGTCTTTGGAAAATCGCCTCTTGAGGTTTAGGTTTTGAAAAATTTAAGAATAAATGAAAAATCTCGTCTAAGTCCCTTTTACCCAGCTGCAGATGTCGCATTTGCGAAGCTCGCAAATGCGAAGGTACCATCGCAAATGCGAAGGTACCATCGCAAATGCGAAGGTACCATCGCAAATGCAAAGGTACCATCGCAAATGCGAGGTCCTTCACTTTCCTGCTAACTTCGCAAATGCGAAAGATATGTCGCATTTGCGACACTTGGGCCATCGAAATTGCGGACGAAAGTTTGCATTTGCGAACTTAGCTTTCCCCATACCCCCGTCGCAATTGCGAAGAAAATCTCACAATTGCCAAGCCTGGATGGTTCGCATTTGCGAAGCCTTATCTCGAAATTGCGAGATCAGAGGCCTGCAACAGGTAATCTACACCAACAAACTTTTTCCTAAGTCCTAAGCACCCCGTAGCCTACCCGAAACTCACCCCATCCCTCAAGGCTCGAAACCAAACATGCACGCAAGTCTAAAAACATCATACAAACTTGCTCGTGCGATCAAATCACAAAACTAATACCAAAACTGCGGATTTAGCACCAAAACTCATGAATTCCTCAAGAATATTTCAAAATTACTATCTTCTCATCCGGATGTCCGAATCACGTCAAATCAATTCTGATATCTACCAAATTTCATAGACATGACTTACATATTATATTAAACATGTACCGGGCTCGTGAAAAAAAATACGGGCCCGATACCAATGAGTTCACACATTAATCAATTTCTTTAATTCCTTTGAATTTCAGTCTAACAATCTTTCATCAAAAAATTCATTTCTCTAGCTAGGGACCTCTGAATTCGATTCCGGGCATACTCCCAAGTCATATATTTTACTACGGACCTTCCGGGACCGTCGGAACATGGGTCCAGGTCCGTTTGCTCAAAATGTTGACCAAATTCAACTAAAAATCATTTTTAAATCCCAAAAATTATTTTTTCATATATTTTCACGTAAATGCTTTCCAGATTCACGCCTAGACTGCGCACGGAAATCGAGGTGAATAAAAATGAGGCTTTTAATGCTAACGAGCCCGAAATAGATTCTTAAATTACAAGATGACCGTTTGGGTCATCACAATTTTTTATAGCTATTTTTTATATTTTATAGCAAAATAAGTATTATGGTATACACTACCATTGAGGCCTGAAATACGCTATTTATATTTTTTCTCTCTAACTTTCTTTCAGTTAACATACTATTCTCTCTCAAAATCTCAGCAAAAATTTTCTTCTTTCTCTCTCTGTCTTCCTTCCCTCTCTCTCTTCGAGTAAAATACCTGCTTCTAATCGTGAATTCTCTAGCTAAATCCTCTAGGGTTACTGCAATTGAAAATTCTTCTACCGGTTCAATCAATCTACATTGTGTACACCAACATGAACGTTGCATGAATAATAGGGCAGAAGTTATTAAAACGATGAATCATTAATTTCTCCATAACTATGAGTCAGAATCGTTGGCGTCGTCATCCACTATTGGCTCATCCTCTTAGGAGAACTGATTTAGCTATGGCTATGCTAGGGAAGATTCGAGGGTCGGGTTTTTTTGTCTCTATTTTCAGTTTTAATACAATGTATATAGTATTTTGTTTGGTCGAAAAACGCTATCTCAAACGAACTTTTTTCTCTTCCTTGCTATTTAGTCACATACAATGATACAAATACATTGTATTTTGTACAAATATACTAAAATATCCTGTATTTTTGTATAAATACATTATTTATTTGCTTGTACTTATGTATTCTGAAGGTCTGTATTTTTTAATACAGCCGAATATCACTATGTTTTGTAATTTTTTGTTATTTGAATACAGTCGAATTAAATAAAATGTAAATAGTGAATATCTGTGAATCGAATACAATGTATATAGTCGAATTGAATGAAAAAATATACACCATATTTTCTTGATTTTTTGTTGTTTGAATATAACTGAATTCAATATAATTCAATATTGCGCTTTTCGTTATTAAACGCCTGTAGTCACTATTCTTTTAGGCGGACTATCTCACTGTATTTATAAATACATTCTGTGAATACGTGGAGTACATAAGTAAACAACTGTAATCCCTGTTTTTTACCTCATTGTATTATAAATACATTCGCATGAATACATGGAATACAACACTATAGTAGCAAAGTTTATGTAGAATTGAGTTGTTGAGTTAAAGTAGGAGTGATACACGCTAATTGATCATCTTTCCGTTATTAAACAGTTGGACTACCTTTTTTTTAGGAGATTCTTGCTACTGTATTCATGAATATGGTAGCGCGAATGCAGCAAATACAGCCGCACAGCTAGAATCCCCTGTCTTTTTAGGAAAATTCCACTATTGTCGCGAATACAACGAATACAGTCGCGTAACAACTAAATATTAGCTATAGGAAGTAAATATCTGTATGGTAGCTATAGGAAGTTAGTAGACACTAAACAATAGTGGTCTCTGAAAATTCCTCTCAAATCCCGATGAATAATTCTCCCACACAAGGTTAGGCAAAATATTTACCTAAATTACACCAAATCAATACTCTAAAAATGTGTTTCCTTTAAATTTACCTCTCAGATCTAGAAAAAAATGACTCAATAACACCGAATAATGCAAAAGAAATAAATTTCAATTAATAAAGTTGCAATCTTTACCAATTTCTCAAGAAGTCAACAAAAGTCTATTCCGGGCTCATCCGGTAAAAACCCGAGTCGAGGGGTAGATCATGACTACCCATAACCCCACGAATCGAAATATATGATTAGTTTTAAAAACCGAGTCCAATTCAACTATCAAATCTAAAATTTTCATTTTTAAGAAAAGTTTTGTCAAAACCCCCAAATTTTCACTCATGAATGCATCAATTGAATGATAAATGAAAGATGAAATCAATGAAAAATAATCAAATATGAGTCAAAAACACTTACCAAATCCAAGTGGGTGAAAATGCCTCAAACCGAAGTCCTCACAAAATATGAATAATGAGTCTACGTCCCGAACTTTCACTTATTAACCTAGATGCAGATATCACATTTGCAATCAGAGGTTTACAAATGCGACTTCCACAAATGTGACCAACACTTCACAAATGCGAAGTCAGACTCCATCGCAAAAGAGATCAAGTGACCGCAAATGCGGTCTCCCTTGCCCAGGTTCCCATTCGTAATTGTCAGGCAGTCTTAGCAAATGTGAAGCCTACCACTCGCAGCCCATATTTTCAATTGCAACATGTCCATCGCAAAATGTGATCAGCGCAAATGCAAATTGGTGCTCGCATTTCTAAGATCTGCGGCACTAGCCAAAAACTAGCAAATCTGAATCAAATTCAAAACAAACTGAAAAGCATCCGAAACTCACCCGAGCCCCGGGGCTCTACACCAAACGTCCACACAAGTCTAAAACATCAAAAGAACTCGCTCGCGAGCTCAAAACACCATAATAATATTTGGAACCATGAATCAAATACAAAAACGCATCGAAATCAAAATGAAACTAAAGAGCTTCTAAAATCACAACCAAGCGTCTGATTCATGTCAAATCAGCTCGGAATGACACCAAACTTTCCATACAAGTTCCAAATGATAGAGCAGACACTTTACAAGTCCCGAAATCAAAATCCGAACACGATATCCACATAGTCAATCCATGGTCAAACTTAAAGAAAAATCTAAACCTCCAAATTGCCAACGTTTGGAAAAAGTGCCAATTCATCAGCGGAACCTCCGAATACGGCTCCGGACATACATCTAAGTCCAAAATCACCATACAAACCTATTGGGACCATCAAAATACCGTTCCAAGGTCATTTTTGCAAAAGTCAAACTTGGTCAATATTTCCAACTTAAACTTCCAAACTAGGAACTAAGTGTTCCAAATCAATCCAAAATCTCTCTGAAACCCAACCAACCATCACCGCAAGACATAACTATAAACACATATACAGAAGCTTCACGAGGGGAAACGAGACTCAAATACACGAAACGATCGGTCAGATCGTTACATTCTCCCCCCTTAAACAAATGTTCATCCTCGAAGAGTATAGAGACATACCTGAAGTTCCAAAAAGATGAATATATCGATTCTTAATATCAATCTCGGTCTCCGAAGTTGCCTCCTCGACCGATTGACCTCTCCATTGAACATTCACTGATGCAATGTTCTTCGACCTCAACTTTTAGACATGCCTGTACAAAATAGCCACCGACTCCTCAAAATAGGTCAAATCCTTGACCAACTGTATCGAGCTGAAATCTAACACATGTGACAGAAGCAAATAGAACTTTCAGAGAACGGAAACATGGATTATCGGGTGAACTCCCGATAAGTTGCGTGACAAAGAAAGTATGTAAGACACCTCACCAACTCTCTTTAGAACCTCAAAAGGACCAATTGAGATGAGAGGATTGCTAGCGGAATGTGATGTGGGTTCCCACGACATTGTGGTGAGATAGCCTAGACGATCAGGTCAAAATTGGACGCTATGCCGCACACATGGTGGTGATTTTGATTGTGTATACGATCAAAATCGGGCACGACCGGTTTTGGAGATTTCCATTGACATCAGAAGCAGACCCGAGGTGCAACTCCGAGACGAATTCCTAGAAGGGTGATAACCGAAGGATTGACGCACCTCGAGACGAGGAGAAGATCGGAGCCCGTCACGGAAATGCGCGGGACTCCCGAGAACATGTGACTAAAGCTGATAAGCGACTGCAAAATAGTATAAATTTGTACCGGACCACTGAATAGTTGTACCAACTATTCTCTTTTGTAATAAATGCCTATGTACTATGTTAGGACTCCCCTCCTAGATAAAGAGGACCCTTATCATTTTTTGCACATACAATATTCAATACAAGGAACAAGAACATTCTCTGCTCTCTAACTCAAACATCCTCTATTGTCTCTTTACTGATTTATTACCTACATTTATCGTATTTCGTTAATTATTCTTCATTTATTATCCATCATTGTTCTTAAATAGTCTACTTCGAGGCCCATAAAATTATTATAGCTTCATCGATCGCCCATCACTGACCCCGAGCCTCGACCTCGAGGACTTATCTCGGCCAGTTCGGAACCCTCGACTCGAGGTAGTCTGGTTTGCCTATCTTCGACTTTGTATCATTTTTACCTCATTTGTTTCATTCACACTTAGCGTCTACTTCTTAACAACTAGCATTAAAATAAATCACATATTTTTAGAACCACATAATCAAATTTAATTGTAATTACCACTTTCAAGGTACACAGTTTGGCGCCCACCGTGGGGCTAAAAATAATAGTGATTGTTTTAGTGTTGGTCCACTAAAAGGTGCAAGTTATTCTTAACACATTTTCTTGTCCAAGAATCTTTGATTTCAGGTCAAAATGTCTAACTCAGTGAATGCACACGAAAGCCACGGCCCTGAGGACTATGAGGATAATGGTGTGACTGTTTTAGGTGTTGATGTACCATTGCATAACCCTAATAGCACACCGGAGCTAAGCCCTGCGGGCGTGGATTCGTGTAACGTCCAACATGATGATGCTAGCTCCCACATTAACAGGAGCTCGTGCCAGGAGGTCTAACATGAAATGAAGGGAACCCTCACTCAAAGAGAAAGAGGGGTCAGCCTCCACACAATCTTTGAAATGTTCCAGGCACAACAAGTGGCGATTACTAAACTGCAAAACCATCAAATGATTTTGAGAGCTATGGCACCAGGAACGGCCCCTCGAATCCAGTGGGTATGTCACGCCCCAACCCCGAGGGACGGGACCGGCGCTTAACCGAGTGAACCCAATAGAGCAAACCTGTTTAGCCCTTCCTACCCGACTCGTTTACTCCCCGAGTTTTTAGCATACATTCTTTACTGAATTAGCAGGAGGTAAATCAAATGCATACATTTATAACATCAAGTCCATTTTTCCTTTTTTTTACACCGCTATCAATCATTAGATCTTCCAAAACATGCATACTAATTACAATATTTATGAAATGAGATCACAGTTACAAGTTAATCCAATAACTACCCAAAATATACGCAACCCACATAAGTGTCTACGGAGCCTCTAAAAGTACGGAAGATGAACATAGACCCGCCGGCGATAAGGCCCCGACTATACCTCAAAATGGAACAACATGTACAAAAGAGAGCAACATATATATACATACGGCCCCGGGAGGAAATGGGGCTCACCAGAACTGCTGAAAGTAGGAGGAGAGGGCACCACTATTGACGATCGGCGTTCCAGCTACTGAGCCACCTACATCCATAAGAAGATGTAGCGCCTCGGGCAAAAGGGACGTTAGTACCATTGAATAGTAATAGTATGTATGAACAAACTCTACTCTAGATAGAATAAACATCAAACATGCAATAATACAAATAGAAACTTCATATAACAATTCACCGATGTAGGGGAAAAGCACAAATAAGAGTCACCATGTTTTCTTGTCCCGTTTTTTCATCATTTGGTTAATAGTCCTTTAAAGCCAAGCGTTATTATGTTTACTATACCACCGTGTCGTTGTCACACGGAGTTCGATCTCCGCTTGATCGGCTAAGCCATCCTAAGTGAGACATCACCTGCATCATAATCTATAATGCCACCATGTCATTTTCACACGGAGTCCGGTCTCGGCCCGACCGGCTAAGCCATCTCAACTGAAACAGTGAGGCAATAACCAATATCATATTTCGATGCGAATACCTCCATGTGTACGACTTGGAGTCCGATCTCGGCCCGATCGGCTAAGCCATCTCACTCTAGGACATTACCCTATCATCTTTAATCTTTTAATTCACATTTCTTATCATTTCAATATTTTGGTTCACATCCCATATCATTTCAATCTTTTGGTTCACATTTCTTCTCATCACTTAGTTTACAATTCTTTGTACTTGGGCATATTTAACCCTTGTATGTTACATTCCTCTCTTCAACCATATCATATATTCATCTTTCACATCAACCCAAACCATCACATAAGAGGAGTGGTACACATAGTAAGAGATAGTGCATAGTAATAAAAATTCATACTTTCAAATAACATAGTGACATGGTAGCAATTTTGAACAATATGGAAGAAAGAATTTCCCAACTTAACACATAGAACACATAAATTCCTTAGAGAATCAAACAAGAGACTCATACTCGGAAATTGAACACCAATAGGTTTATCATATAAAGATTAGATTTAGCCATACATACCTCGATTTGGGTTTTTCCCTTAATTTCTATCACAATCCACCGGACCCTTCTAGAACCTTCAATCTAATTCACAATGTAGCACAATCGAACCCTTAATTAGGAATAATGGTTATGGCTTGAGCTAACTTGAGCATTGTATCAAACATTAGGTGCTCATTAAGATTGCATGGTCCCCTTTTTAGTGAAAAATTACTCTAACCTATTCCCCTTTACTAGTGTAGGATTACTTGATTACATGGAAGTATGATCCCTATTCCCATTCCCATGAACTAACATATTTGTGGCCCATTTTAACAAAAATCTGGAAATTAAGGTTGGTGGGGTAGAAGCTTACCTCTTAGAGTGAAGAAATTGATGTCCTACTTGATTAGTTCCAAGCTTGAGTGGTGATGGAGGATCAATAGGAGGGGGTTGGGACCTTCTCTCTCTAATACCCACTCTCCTCTAGCTCTAAATTAACAGAGAAATGGCTAGAAAATGGGGGATGGGTGTTATATAAGTTTGGGGGTCGGGTTTTAAAAATTAGAAAGTAGGAGCCCCAATGCAGGTTTGCGGTCCGAAATGCAATCACATTTCGGTTATGCGGTCATGCCACATAGTTGGCCTTCAGCTAGGTAAAAATGGAAAGGAAACTGCCCAGGTATACGGCTACTATGCGGTCCACATACCTGTTATGCGTTCGCATAGTGCATCGCATAACTCCCTCCGCAAAATCAAGTGCATATATGGGACGAACTATGCGGCCCGCATACACAAAATGCGATCGCATTTTGGGCCGCATAGTTGCCCTCAAAATGTACAGCAATATGTCAAACTATGCGACCACTATGCGGTCCGCATACCTGATGTGCGATCGCATAGTGGGCCGCAGGTCCGCATTCCTCCACGAATTTTCTTTCTCTAAGTCCGAGGGTACTTTTCACTCCTAAGAGGTCCGAACCTAAGAATGTTTACGGCCATTTCAACATGGAGATCTCACTGGCATCGTTTTTGGGTTAAGGATTCTACAGGTCCTTAAATCCTCCCCCACTTAAGATCATTCATCCTCGAATGAGGATCAGGGAATCACTTGGGTTTGGAATTACTATATGCCAGCCCCCAAATTTAACTAACTCCAAGTTTTTCTAAATATTTTGCCAGAGTTTCCCTTGTAATTAGGCCTATCCACGTGTCAGAGAGCCCCCGAAACACATCCCCCACGAACTTTCACATAATCAGTCAACACAATAACATATAAATACAACACAAATTAAGGAGTTATGAGAGAATGGGGGATTAGGGGAGTGGGGTGGCTCTACACAATATGACATGAAATGTAATTGTTTAGAGATGACGACTTCATAAACGATTACCTGACTTATTCAAACAAATTAGGGTACTTCTTTTTCATTTCATCCTCCGCTTCCCAAGTAGCTTCCTTGACTTGTTGATTCTACCATAATACCATAACCGACGCGATTTCCTTGTTTCTCAACTTACGGACCTGCCTATCAAGGATAGCAACTGGACTTCCTCATATGACAATTCTTCGTTAACCCCAATGGTCTCAATCGGCACGATGGCAGACGATTCTCCAATCACTTTCTTTAACATGGACACATGGAACACCGAGTGTACTATTGACATTTCAGGGGGCAACTCCAGCCTATATGCCACCTGTCCTACCCTTTGAGTGATTCTATACGGCCCGACATACCTTGGACTCAACTTCCCTTTCTTTCCAAACCGCATGATCCCCTTCATGGGAGATACCTTCAAGAACACCCAATCATCTTCTTGGAACTCCAAATTCCTGCGACGAACGTCCGAATAGGATTTCTAACGACTTTGAGCAGTTTTTAACCGCTCCTTCATGACTCTAACTTTCTCCATAGCCTGATGCACGTGATCCGGTCCCAACAGTTTGGCCTCTGCAACCTCGAACCACCCAATTGGTGACCTACATCTCCTACTGTACAAAGCCTCGAATGGTGCCATCTGAATACTGGCATGGAAACTATTGTTGTAAGCAAATTCTATAAGTGGAAAATGATCATCCCAGCTACCCTTAAAATCAAGCATACAAGCTCGTAACATGTCCTCAAGTGTCTGAATAGTCTGATCTTCTTGTTCGTCAGTATGCGGGTGGAAGGCTGTGCTGAGATTTACCTGCGTCCCCAAACGTTGTTGAAATATCTTCCGAAAGTTAGCTGTGAATTGGGCCCCTCGATCCGAGATAATGGAAACTGGCGTGCCATGGAGCCTGAATTTTTCCTTTATATACAACTGATCATATTGTTCTGCAGTGTCGGTGGACTTGACCGGTAAGAAATGAGCTAACTTCGTGAGCCAATCCACTATTACCCAAATGGAGTCAAACTTGCGCGGAGTGCGGGGTAACCCTACCACAAAATCCATGTTGATCATCTCCCACTTCCACATCGGTATTTCTATAAGCTTCGCTAACCCACCGGGCCTTTGATGTTCGGCCTTCACTTGCTGACAGTTCGGACACTTAGCAGCAAAGTCCACTACACCCTTCTTCATACTATTCCATCAATAAACTTCCTTGAGGTCGTGATACATTTTTGTAGAACCCGGGTGTACGGAATATCTAGAATTGTGAGCCTCTGCCATTATCCTCTCCCTAAGGTCATCCACATCCGGGACACATAATCTTTCTTGTCACCACAAGACACCGTCATCCTTGCTAAGAAAAAAATTGTGGTCCTGTGATTAAGAATTGCCTCTTTTAGCCGCGCCAATGCTGGATCATTGTATTGCTTTTCATTGACTTCTGCCACAAATGATGATTCTGCTCTGTTACGTACTATAACATCCCCTTCATCATAGGTCGTAAGACATACCCCCGGGCTGGCCAACTGGTGAACTTCCCGGGCCAAGGGCCTCTGACCTGCTTCCAAGTGAGCTAAGCTATACATGGATTTCCGACTAAGAGCGTCTGCCACCACAATAGCTTTCCCTGGATGGTATAAGATATTTATATCATAATCTTTGAGCAGATCCAACCATCTTCTCTGCCTCAAGTTTAACTCCTTCTGTTTGAATAGATATTGGAAGCTCTTGTGGTTAGTGAACACGTCCACATGGACTCCATACAGATAGTGCCGCCAGATTTTTAATGCAAAAACAACAGCTGCAAGCTCCAAATCATGTGTTGGATAATTCTTTTTGTGATTCTTAAGTTGCCTTGAAGCATATGCTATAACCTTTCCACATTGCATTAATACACACCCTAGACCAACCCTTGAAGCATCACAATACACCACAAACCCCTATGTACCTTTTGGAAAGGTCAACACCGGCGCCGAAGTCAATCTTGATTTCAATTCCTGGAAACTCCTTTCACAAGTATCGAACCATTGGAACTTAACCGCTTTCTGCGTCAACTTAGTCAATGGGGAGGCGAGAGTAGAGAATCCTTCCACGAACCTCCGATAATATCTAGCTAAACCCAAGAAATTGCAAATCTCTGTCAGGGTTATCGGCCTAGGCCAATCCTTTACTGCTGCGACCTTATGGGGGTCAACCTGAATCCCTTCCCTGGAGACAACATGGCCCAAAAAGGTAACTAATTCGAGCCAAAATTCACATTTCGAGAACTTTGCATATAATTGGTGCTGATGAAGAGTCTGCAGAACTGCCATGAGGTGATTAGCATAATCTTCCTGACTTCGCGAGTATACAAGGATATCGTCGATGAAGACTATCACAAAAGAGTCAAGAAATGGCTTGAAGGCCCGATTCATAAGGTCCATGAAAGCTGCTGGGGTGTTGGTTAGCCCAAAAGACATTACCAAGAATTCAAAATGCCCATATCGAGTCTGGTAGGCGGTCTTAGGAATATCCTGCTCCCTTATCTTTAGTTGATGATACCCGGACCGCAAATCAATTTTTGAAAAGAACTTAGCACCTTGCATTGATTGAACAAATCATCTATTTGAGGCAATGGGTATTTATTTTTGATTGTGACCTTGTTGAGCTTCCGGTAGTCAATACACATTCACAGTGATCCATCTTTCTTTCTGACAAAGAGAACTAGTGCGCCCCAAGGCGACACACTTGGCCGAATGAAACACTTTTCTAGCAAATCCTTCAGTTGCTCTTTTAACACCTTCAATTCTGCTGGTGCCATTCTGTAGCGTGGAATAGATATCATCTGCGTGACTGGCAATACATCAATCAAAAAATCAATCTCCCTCTCTGGAGGGATCCCAGGGAGTTCATCCAGAAAGACATCAAGGAACTCATTCACAATTAGCACGGACTAGGGAGCAGGCACCACAGAGGTGGTATCTACAACTCGGACCAAATGGTAGATGCACCCCTTTCTGATCATTTTTTAGGCCTTAAGGTAGGAAATAAACCTACCTCTTGGCATAGTATTATTTCCCTCCCACTCAATAGCTGGCTCATTAGGAAATTCAAGCCTCATAATTCTTGTTCGGTAGTCGAGTTTGGCCAAGCAGAAATAGAGCCAATCCATTCCCATTATTACATCAAAATATATCATTCCTAGCTCAATAAGATCAGCCGTGGTATCTCGACCATGCATCGTGACAGCACAGTTCCTATAGACCCGCGCGGCGGTAATAGATTCACCCACCGGAGTCGATACTGAGAACGGCTCATGAAACTATTCTGGTTCTATCCCAAAATTTGAAGCAATGAAAGGAGTGACATATGATAAAGAAGACCCGTGATCAATAAGGTCATACATGTCATAAGATTGAACAGTCAAAATACCTGTAATGACATCTAGAGAAGCCTCTGCACTCTGCCGACCACTCAAAGCATAGAACCGGCTAGGTCCTCCCAAAAGACCCCGTGCACCACTCCTAGCTGCACCCCGCCCTGCTGGTGGTGGAGGGCCTCGGGCTGGAGGGTGTGCTGCGGATGTAGCAGCTGAAGAACTAGATGGCTGGGCGGTGCCCCTACCTGATCCCTGGCTGGATGTACGACAGTCTCTCTGAATATGTCATCTCCTCCCACACCCATAACATACAACCCCAAATGCCACTTCCCATACTTAGAAATAGGGGGCCCTCTGCTGCTGCTGGAAACTCCCTCCTGATCGACCCTGATGGTGGAACCTCCTGCTGCCTGGACCGGGCCCAAAGCGACCTCCCTGCTGATGATTGTGCCCTGATGGCGGGGCACTAGCTTAAGACTGAACATAAGACTGGGATGGCCCTGATGACCCTCCCCCGAGAACTGGTCTCCCACCTCCGAATGAACCCCAGGGTTGCCCGTTGACCGGGCCATACTACTACCTTCTCGATCCATCTTTAGCTTAAACTTTTGAGCTTCTATAGCCTGAGCGAATCCCACAATCTTCCCATAATTCATGTTGAAATGTAGAGCATCTGTGGCAGCTTCATTGATAACCAAGGGACCAAGACCCTGCACAAACCGACGAACTTGGGCTTCCATAGTCGGCATCATACGAAAAGCATACTTGGACAGGCGCACGAACTCCATATGATATTCCCACACACTTCTACTACCTTGCTTGAGGACCTCAAACTATGATTCTCGAGCTGCCCTAATCTCGGCAGGCAAGAAATGGTCTACGAAGGCATCTGCAAACTCACTCCACGTCGCCGGAAGGCTCCTCTCCTCACCCAAACACTCCCACATCTAAAAACAAGAATATGCCGCTCCCTTCAGATGATAGGAGGCCAACTCTACTCTCTCTGTTTTAGTAGCATGCATGACTCAGAGGGTCTTGTACATCTCATCGATGAAATCCTGAGGATTAGCCTCGGGGTCGGTACCTGTGAACTCTAGAGGGGCTAACTGAAGAAAGTGATTAACCCTGGAGCCGAAAGAATCCCCTTGCCCGCTAGAGTATGTGGGGGAAACACTTGACCTCTAGGCCTGAGAGGCCACCAACTACGTCAGCATCTGAATAGCTCCCCTAAGGTCCTCATCAGAAATACCGCGACCGGAAGCTGGGGCTGGAAGAGGATCAGGAATATCAGCGGGAGGGATTGTGGCACCCTCCGCAGAAGCTGGAATTGGAATGGTCCGACCTGGGACGGAGGGATCAGGCAAATTCATAGTCGGGGAATTATTCTCACCCGTACCATCAGATTGGGAATTTATGGGAACTCCTGGGTGGCATTGGCCTTTTGGCCGAGTCGCACTTTCTTCCTGGGTGCCATTTATTGAAAGTTAAAAAAATGCACGAGTTAGAATAACAATGAAGGTTAGTATTCCTAAATGTCCAAGCAGCCCCCTAATTATAGATGTGGTCGACAACACACCGATAAGAAGGGCTCTACCGGACATGGCTCCGAGACATCCTAGGACACTTTAAAACCTTAGGCTCTGATACCAAGTTTGTCATGCCCCAACCCCGGGGGACGGGACCGACGCTTAACCGAGTGAACCCAGTCAAGCAAACATGTTTAGCCCTTCCTACCCGACTCGTTTACTCCCCGGGTTTATATCATACATTCTTTACTGAATTAGCAGGAGGTAAATCACAAGCATACATTTATAACATTAAGTCCATTTTTCCTTTTTTTTACATCGCTATCAATCATTAGATCTTCCAAAACATGCATACTAATTACATTATTTATGAAATGGGACCACAATTACGAGTTAATCCAACAACTACCCAAAATATACAGAACCCACATAAGTGTCTACGGAGCCTCTAAAAGTACGGAAGATGAACATAGACCCGCCGGCGACAAGTCCCCGGCTATACCTCAAAATGGAACAACATGTACAAAAGAGAGCAACATATATCAACATACGGACCCGAGAGGAAATGGGGCTCACCAGAACTGCTGAAAGGAGGAGGAGAGGGCACCACTATAGACGATTGGCGTTGCCTGCTACTGAGCCACCTACATCCATAAGAAGATGTAGCGCCCTCGGCAAAAAGGACGTTAGTACCATTGAATTGTACTAGTATGTATGAAAAAACTCTACTCTAGATAGAATAAACATCAAACAGGCAATAATACAAATAGAAACTTCATATAACAATTCACTGATGTAGGGGAAAAGCACAAATAAGAGTCACCGTGTTTTCTTGTCTCGTTTTGTCATCTTTTGGTTAATAGTATTTTAAAGCCAAGTGTCATTATGTTTAATATAAAAACGTGTCATTGTCACACGGAGTCCGATCTCTGCCCGATCGGCTAAGACATCCTAAGTGAGACATCACCAGCATCATACTCCATAATACCACCGTGTCATTTTCACACGGAGTCCGATCTCGGCCCGACCGGCTAAGCCATCTCAACAGAAACATTGAGGCAATAACCAATATCATATTTCAATGTGAATACCTCCATGTGTACAACATGGAGTCCGATCTCAGCCCGATCAACTAAGCCATCCCTCTCTAGGACATAACCTATCATCTTTAATCTTTTAATTGATATTTCCTATCATTTCAATCTTTTGGTTCACATCCCATATCATTTCAATCTTTTGGTTCACATCTCTTCTCATCACTTAGTTTGCAATTCTTGGAACTTGGGCATATTTAACCCTTTTATGTTACATTCCTCTCTTCAACCATATCATATATTCATCTTTTACATCAACCCAAACCATCACATAGGAGGAGTCATACACATAGTAAAAGCAAGAGCATAGTAATCGAAATTCATACTTTCAAATAACATAGTGACATGGTAGCAACTTAGAACAATATGGAAGCAAGAATTTCCCAACTTAACACATAGAACACATAAATTCCTTAGAGAATCAAACAAGAGACTCATACCCGAAAATTGAAAACCAATAGGTTTATCCTATGGAGATTAGAGTTATCCATACATACCTCGATTTGGGGTTTTTCCCTTAATTTCTATCACAATCCATTGGACCTTCTAGCACCTTCAATCTAATTCATAATGTAGCACAATCGAACCCTTAATTAGGAATAATGGTTAAGGCTTGAGATAACTTGAGCATTGTATCAAACATTAGGTGTTCATTAAGATTGCATTGTCCCCTTTTTAGTGAAATATTACTCTAACCTATTTCCCTTTACTAGTGTAGGATTACTTGATTACATGCAAGTATGATCCCTATCCCCATTCCCATGAACTAACCTATCTGTGGCCAATATTAACAAAAATCTGGAAATTAAGGTTGGTGGGGTAGAAGCTTACCTCTTAGAGTGAAGAAATTGATGTCCTACTTGATTAGTTTCAAGCTTGAGTGGTGATGGAGGATCTATAGGAGGGGTTTGGGACCTACTCTCTCTAATACCCACTATCCTCTCACTCTAAATTAACAGAAAAGTGGCTAGAAGATGGGGGATGGGTGTTATATAATTCTGGGGGTCGGGTTTTAAAAATTAGAAAACGGGAGCCCCGATGCAGGTTTTCGGTCCGAAATGCGATCGCATTTCGGTTATGCGGTCCGAAAACCTGCCGCATAGTTGGCCTTCAGCTGAGCAAAAAGGGAAAGGAACCTATTCAGGTATGCGGCAACTATGCGATCCGCATACCTGTTATGCGGTCGCATAGTGCACCGCATAACTCCCTCCGCAAAACTCAAGTTCATATATGCGACGAACTATGTGGCCTACATACACAAAATGCGATCGCATTTTGGGCCGCATAGTTGCCCTCAAAATGGACAGCAAATTGTCCAACTATGTGACCACTATGTGGTCCGCATACCTGATGTGCGATCGCATAGTGGACCGCATATCCGCATTCCTCCACCAATTTTCTTTCTCTAAGTCCGGGGGTACTTTTCACTCTAAGAGGTCCGAACCTAAGAATATTTACAGCCATTTCAAAATTGATATCTAACTGGGCATCATTTTTGGGTTAAGGATTCTACGGGTCCTTACAAGCTACCTGAGGGATCGGACTACAATGGGTCGACAGCCGACCCCGCTGTTCTAAAAATGCTCGAGAGCCTTTGGAAGTGGATAGAGTCAAGGTTTCCAGAGAGAGAACCGAGGCCATGTAAGGAAAGATATCGACCTTATGCCGAGAATCGAAGAAGCACCGTAAGAAGCAGCACGCCCTCAATCGTTCGAAGGACGGACCGGGGCTGGGATCCTCGAGGACCGATGAACAAAGCTAGATTCAACAGGCGCACAAAGCCGACAGAGGTAACCTTATTGCCCAAACACAACTTGTAACGAACCGAAATCCCACCTTCGGGCCATCGTCTAACGTTGAACCCGCTAGACAAGCCAACGTTTGAACTAAATAAAACTCATTAACAACTAAAGCGAACAAGATAACTAAGGTATCAATGGCCCACAATATGAAGGTTAACAAATTACCAAAAATAATATAGCAACTTCGAAATAAAACCCATATACAAATCCCAGAACTGGTGTCACATACTCACGAACTGTCTAAGAGATTACTAAAACAAAGGTCTGAAAATAAGTACATATGACTGTCTTTGAACTATAAGATAAGACAGAGCTGAAAGTGAAGGCCCACGAACGTCTGCGGGTCTACCTCAATGTCTCCTGTGTGAACTGATAGGATGCTCCGACCGTCAGTGACCACCGGGTCCGGTTGCGTAGTCTGCACAAGATAAAGAAGTACAAGTGTAGCATCAGTACAACCGACCCCATGTACTAAGTAAGTGCCGAGCCTAACCTCGGCGAAGTAGTGACGAGGCTAGGACCGACAACAATATATGTACCTGTGCAATTCTATATAATAACAGGAAAATATCGGCAGAAATAAGCAAGTAAGACAGATACGGGGAGAACCTGCTGGGGGTAAAAGGGGCAACAAAATGCTAGCACGGTAGAACAGGGTAATAATTGAAATGTAAAAGTAAAAGCAAGAATTTAACTCTCAAACAGATAATGAACAGCAAAAGGAACAACATGTCCCCTCGTGCATAACCTCGCAATCACTCGGCACAGAATGTTCCCTCGTGTATATATAGTAACTCTCGACACGGAATGTCCCCTCGTAATAGTAAACAATAAGCACGGCATGTCCCCTCGTGCGATAAATAATAAACGATAAACACGGCATGTCCCCTCGTGTGATAAACAATAAACGATCAAAACGGCATGTCCCCTCGTGCGATAAATAATAAACGATAAACACGGCATGTCCCCTCGTGTGATAAACAATAAACGATCAAAACGGCATGTCCCCTCGTGCAATAAACAATAAATGATCAACACGACATGTCCCCTCGTGTGATAAATAACAAACAATCAGAACGACATGTCCCCTCGTGCAACAAATAATAAAAGGGCAACAATATAACGTAAAAATCAACAATAAGAAGTCTCAAGTGTACGGAAATACTCAATAATATTCTATCGTCTCGGCAAGGAAAAATCATCAATTAATAATTCAACAAATGCCCGGCAAGGGTTTCAGCTATAACCAACCTCGCATCAGAAATACAGTTTCAACAGTAAAAGCCTCAACAGAAACAAATGACACAATAACTCCCCACGTCATGAAACAACATCAAGGTATCACTTCTAAATCACCAATTACTCATAGTACGGAGAATATTAAGAACACAGTACGATTCATCACAATTGACTCACGGATATGCTTGACCGCAACATATAGGCACCCGTCACCCCGCCTATACGTTGGACATGAATTACACATAGCAAATAAGACTCTATACCTAATCCCTCAAGCTAAGGTTAGGCCAAACACTTACCTCAGCTCCAAAAATGCAAGTTAAGCCGCAATCACAGCCTTTCCTTTAGAATCCGACTCTGGAACGGTATTATCTAGCCATAAGCAACCCAAGTATATCAATAATGGCTCAATAAATCAAACCATAGCCTAATTATTTATTTCAAAGCATTCTTCCTAAGATTCCAAAATTTGACCTCGGGCCCGCTTGTTCCAAACACGAGGCTCGCACCAAAACCCGATCACCCATAACCTCACGAGTTTGAATATATAATTTGTTTTAAGATTCGACCCCAAATTGAGGTTGAATCACCCAAAATTCTCAAAAACACAACTCTACCTAAAATCCCTAATTCCTACTTTGATCCCATGATTTTAGGTCTAGAATCTAGTAATTAGTTGATGAAAATAAGAGGAAATGATGTTAACAATACTTACCTATGGAGCTATGGAGGAAAAGTTTCTTCAAAATTCGCCTAGGTGGGATGGGGAGGAAGAAGAGTTGTGAAAAATGGGAAAAATCCCGAAATAGTTCTGTTTTTGGGTTACTAAAATCACTGGAGGGATTTACCCTTCGCGTTCGCGGGCCACTGGCCGCGTTTGCGAAGGGTTGGCAGCTGGGACTTATGCGTTCGCAGAACCAGGGCCGCATTTGCGTACGTCTGACTCCCTAACCTTCCGCGTTCGGGTGCCTCTGCCCGCGTTCGCGAAGAACAACCTACCTGACCCCAGACCCCATCCTATAATACTACGCGTTCGTGAGAGGGGCGTCGCGTTCGCGTAGAGCAGTCCCCCCCATAGCTCCGTGTTCGCGCCCATACCCCTGCGTTCGCGTAGAACAAAACCCAAGCCACACTATTTACCCTTCGCGTTCGCGAGCCCTTGGCCGGGTTCACGAAGGGTATCTCACCAGACATCAGAAACCTGCAACATCACACCAGAGTTTTCATGTTTTCACACCCCGTTAGCTACCCGAAACTCACCCGAGCCCTCGGGGATCAAAACCAAAAACACACACGACTCTCAAAACATTCTACGGACTTGTTCAAGCTTTTAAATCATCAAAATATCATCAAATTCATCGAATTAAACCTCGAAACTCTTAGAATTTTCTCAAACTTCATAAACTTCTAAATTTCCCATTTTTAATCCGAATCACGTCGTTTCAAGTCCGTTTCACACCAAATTTCACAGATAAGACAAATAACATATAATAAACCTGTTCCGGGCTCCAGAACCTTAATACGGGCCCGGTAACACGGTTTTCACTTAATAATTCAATTTTAAATTCCTTTATTATTTCGAGAAAACAATTTCCTTTAAAAATTCATTTCTCGGGCTTGGGACCTGGGAATTCGATTCCGGGCATACGCCCAAGTCCCATATTTTCCTACGGACCCTCCATGACCGTCACATCACGGGTACGGGTCCGTTTATGAAAAATGTTGACCAAAGCCAACTTTATTCATTTAATTATCATAAATTCTATTTTTCATCAAATTTCAATATAAAGACTTCCCGGCTACACGCTCGGGCTGCGCATGCATATCGAGGTGAGATTAACGGAGGCTTTCGGGGCCTCGGAACACAGATTTAGCTAGAATTACTTAGGGTGACCTTTTGGGTCATCACAATCTCCACCTCTAAATCAAACATTCGTCCTCGAACGGACATAGAAAAGTACCTGAGTCTGAGAAAAGATGGGGATAACGACTCCTCATATCGGACTCGGACTCCCAAGTAGCTGCCTCGGCAGGCTGACCTCTCCACTGAATACGAACCTGCCTATCTAATATAGCTGCCGGTTCCTCCTTATAAGTCAGATCCTTGTCCAACTGGACACCGCTGAAGTCAATAACATGAGATGGATCCGCGATATACTTCCGGAGCATGGATACATGAAACACTGGATGTACTGCTGATAAATGTGGTGGCAAGGCAAGTATGTAGGCCACCTCTCCGACCCTATCCAAAATCTCAAATGGACCAATATACCTAGGGCTCAACTTGCCCTTCTTTCTGAATATCATCACGCCCTTCATAGGCGACACTCGAAGGAACACTTGGTCTCCTACCATAAAAGCCAAATCTCAAACTCTGCGATCCGCATAACTCTTTTGCCTGGACTGAGCTGTACAAAGCCTATCCTGAATAATCTTCACCTTATCCAATGCATCCTGGACTAACTCAGAACCCAATAGCCTAGCCTCTCTGGGCTCAAACCATCCGACTGGAGACCGACATCGCCTACCATACAACGCCTCATACAGAGCCATCTGAATGCTCGACTGGTAACTGTTGTTGTAGGCAAACTCTGCTAAAGGCAAGAACTGATCCCATGAACCACCAAAGTCAATAACGCAAGCCCGCAACATATCCTCCAAAATCTGAATAGTACGCTCGGACTGCCTGTCTATCTGGGGATAAAATGCTGTGCTCAACTCAATCTGTGTGCCCAACTCTCGCTGAAATACTCTTCAGAAATGGGAGGTAAACTGCGTACCTCGGTCTGATATGATAGATAAGGGCACATTGTGCAATCTGACAATCTCTCTCATATAGATCTGAGCTAACTTCTCTGCTGAAGATGAGACCGCCACCGGAATGAAATGTGCTGACTTGGTTAGCCTATCCACTACAACCCATACTGCATCAACCATCCTATGTGTTTGTGGAAGTCCAACTACAAAATCCATCGTGATACGCTCCCACTTCCACTCGGGAAGCTGAATCTGCTGCATCAAACCACCGGGTCTCTAGTGCTCATATTTAACCTGCTGACAATTCAAGCACCGAGCCACATAAGCCACAATATCCTTCTTCATTCTATGCCACCAATAATGTTGCCGCAAGTCCTGGTACATCTTCGTGGCGCCTAGATGAATGGAATACCGGGAACTATGGGCCTCCTGCAATATTAACTCACGAATGCCATCAACA
>MDKH01181904.1:0-10363 GCA_005239495.1 Nicotiana undulata | reverse complement strand
CGTTGTATCTATGTAGCCGCCCGTTGACACTGTGACACTAGTCCTGTCACACACTTGTTGTAGTTATGTTGATAATTGGGGTTGTATATATTGGGCCTAGCTGTGGCTCAACTTGTTTCTACGGCCTTACCCCATACCGTTGAGTATATTCCGCACTTTTATTGTTATAGTTGTACGTTGGCTTGCCTAACCTCACCATTAGGTGCCATCACGACCTGAACCGGTTTTGGGTCGTGACAACAACCTTATGTATTGCTTTTAAACTTGAATGTGGGCTATTATTTGGATGTTTTTATGCCCAAAATTGTTAGGTTTAATGATTGATATTGTTGGTATTAATGTATGGTTGATTTAGATTGTTGATAATGTATGTTGGTTGCTATTTTTTGTTTGTACTAGTTTGACATGTGGTGTAGCTCAAAATTGGGCAGAGTTATGCCCAGTTTTACACAAAATTCTGATGCAAACGGTTGGACAACTGCCCAAATTTAACCATAAATTCCCAGATTTCCGATCGATTCGGTCGGAAATTTTAAAAAAAAAGTTAATATTCAAAAGGTTTTGACGGATCCGTCGGAAATTAAATAAAATTTAATTTTTAATTATTAATTTACGATTGATTCGGTCGGAAAATTTAAAAACAAAAATATATATTCACAAATTTGCGACAGATTCCGTCGGAAATTAAATAAAATTTAATTTTTAATTTTTAGTTTCCAACAGATTCGGTTAGAAATGTTTTTTAAGAAAATTAAATTTTATTTACTTTTCGACGGATTTCGTCAAAAATTAAATAAAATTTAATTTTAATTATTAATTTTATTTGTCTGACCTTTTAAAATTTCCGACCAACTTTTTTCCGACCAACCAGTTTCGGTCAGAAAACAGTCGGAAATACGTGATTTCCGACCGATTTTCGACCGTTTTGGCCGTTGAAAATCTGCCATTTTCTAGTACTGCTCGAATGTGAAAGGGTCTGGGCTCGGTATTGTTTTAAAATCGCCTACGGGCAGTATCGTTAGGAAATCTATCATAACCTCTAAATTGACTAACAATGAGGCCGAGTATGAGGCCATGATTGAAGGTCTCGAACTAGCCAAGAGCCTGGGAGCAGAGGTCATTGAGGCCAAGTGCGACTCTCTTTTGGTAGTAAACCAAGTAAACGGGAGCTTCGAGGTTCGAGAAGATAGAATGCAAAGGTACTTAGACAAACTTCAAGTGACATTGCATCGCTTCAAGAAATAGACACTGGACCATGTACCTCGAAAAAAGAATAGCGAGGCTGACACACTTGCAAATTTGTGGTCGTCGGTTGAAGAAGATGATAAATTCCCGTGGCTGTCGTCCAATTGTCAAGGTCGGTGATCGAAGAAGGCCATGCAGAAATTAATTAAGCAAGCTTGACATTGTATTGGAGGAATAATTACATCTAGTACTTGAAGCACGAGAATCAGCCCTCGCACTCAAAAGAGTCGAGGGCCGTACGAGCCAAAGCATCTCGATTCTCACTCGACGAAAATGGAACATTATATAGAAGAACCTTTGACGGACCACTGGCAATGTGTTTGGGGCCGGGGGACACTGATTATGTACTACGAGAAATCCGCGAAGGCACTTGTGGGAATTACTCTGGTGTCGACTCTTTGGTTCGCAAGGAGATCAGAGCATGATATTACTGGGATAACATGAAAAATGATACTAAGGAGTTCGTTCGAAGGTGTGATAAATGCCAAAGGTTCGCACCAATTATCCATCACCCCAGTGAACAACTCGATTTGGTCATGTCCTGTCACGACCAAAAACCTATGCTTGATGATGGCGCCGGACACCACTGTCAGGCAAGCCGACCCCTTAATTAGTTGGAACACTTTCTTGTTTAACATTTTAGAATTGAAGCCTTTTCTTGCATTTCATAGTCAAATAAATAAAATTTTAAATTAAACACGACCGGAAATCCATCTAATTCAGTAAAACAAGACTCAACACATCCCCAGAACTCGGTGACACAAGTACATGAGCAATTTCTAAGGATTTATACAATTATACAACGCTTGTCTGAAAAACAAATTGGACAAGGCAATAAATAAAAATGTAAGTACACAAAAGGGAGACACCGGCAGCTGTGGAACGCCTCTGGATGACTGCAGCCCGTATAAGTCTTTAAATCAATCACTGTACTATAAAGGTACCTGTGCAACAAAATGCACATAAAGTGTAGTATGAGTACATATACATATATGTACCCAGTGAGTATCCCGTCTAATCTCGAAGAAGTAGTGACGAGAGGTCGTCTCGACACTCACTAAGGTCTAACAGTAATAGTATAAAACAGGATATAAGGAAAGTAGTAGACATGTAAATAGTGCACCACAATTGTGAAGAGAATACAGAGTTTTCAAGTAAATATTGAAAGCACTAACAACTCACCTGTCTCTTTTCCCCAAACATCTATCAAATCCTAAATTAGGAAAACGATACCAAACAGTCATGCGCACACAGGAGTAAGACAACCGGCTGGAGTCATAAGCAAGAATAGCTATGCATTGTCGGGGATCGACCGGCCCGTACCAAGAGTGCATGATTACAGTGTAATCATATCAAGAACAACTATGCACTGCCGGGGATCGACCGGCCCGTACCAAGAGTGCATGCTTACCAATAATCCTTACTACGCACTGCCGGGGATCGACCGACCCGTACCAAAAGTGCGTCTTACAATGTTGTCCTATCATATCATAGTGTAACTTCGTCCATGCACTGCCGGGGATCAACCGGCCCGTACCAAAAGTGCATTCTTAATTAAATCCCGGGGCACTGCAGGGGATCGACCGGCCCGTACCAAGAGTGCACTATAAATCCGCCGTAGCGTACGGCCCGTTCCCATAAGAGTGAAGGAAATTACATATCACTCGCGGGATGTAAATTACGAAGCGACAACATGCGCACATAGAATGTAAAGTTCATTTCACCACAATCCTTTCCAATTATTTAAGTAATTTAAAGCTCGGGGAAACAATAATATCTTACATGAGTACAAAACTTGTAAGTCATTTCTTTTCCTTTCATAATACTTTCCATAAATAATTTCTTTCATATTCCTTCCCGTAAGTAATTTCATTTCATAATATTTTTCCGTGAAAACAATTTCCTTCCATATTATTTTAAAATCCATAAATCTCAGATAAACAAAACCACATAACAGGATATTATAACATACATATAATTCATTACAAGAAGTATACATGGCATGATGTAGGGCCTAACTACCCGGACATAAAAATAGTAGCCGCTACGTACGGACTCTCGTCACTTGGTACGTACGTAGCCCAAGCAAACAATTACATATAGAATGTAGAACACCTAAGGGGACAATTCCCTCTTACAACGTTAGAAAGGAGACTCACCTCGCGACGAAATCACCCCGAATCTCCGAAATCTACACCCGACGGCTCGCCACTAGGCAAATATAGTATAATTGAATCAATTCTAAGCTCCAAGAAGGAGAATTAATAAGAAATCCCAAAATTAAGCATTCTTAAAGGTTTTTCGGAATTTCGACCCCGGGCCCACACGTTCGGATTTCGAAAATTCTTGAAGGAATCAATTACCCGGAGTCTAAGGATCATAATTATGCAAGTTCTTGCTAGACTTCATGGCTAAAATGGATAATTCATAAGATTCCCAAAATCCCTAAATTACTACCCAATTTCATAAATTTTAGGATTTAGAAGGGGGATTTAACTAGGAATTGATGTTAAAGCTAGAAAATTGTGGAATTTTACTTACCTTGACAACAATGGTCGAATAGCTCTCTTGAAGCTCTCCCAAAATCGCCCATGGCTTTGAAGGGATGAAGAAAATGACCAAAATCCCGATTAAAAACAACACTGTCCAGTTGTGACCCTCTATGCGATCGCATGAAGTCGTCTGCGATCGCACAGGCCACCCAGATCACTCCTCCGCGATCGCACAAGCATACCCGCGATCGCACAAGCCATTTCCAGCTCCCACCAAAATTCCTTCTCCGCGATCGCACCTTCCTCTTTGCGATCGCAGTAGCCTGCCCAGCCCTTCTCCGCGATCGCACACCAACATCTGCGATCACATAAGCCAAAAACCTTGCCCCTAAATTTCTTCTCTGTGATCGCATAGTTAAGGCTGTGATCGCATAGCATTACCAGAAACACCAGAAAACAGCAACAACAATATACTCCGAAATGACCCGAAACCACCCCGAAACACACCCGAGGCCCTCAGGACCCCGTCCAAACACACGACTCAGTCCCATAACATCCCACGAACTTTCTCGAGGCTTCAAATCACATCGAACAACATTGAAATGACGAATCTCTCAAGAATTCAACTTTATGAACTTTGAAATTTTTAACTTTTGCCTCCGATGCCGAAACCTATCAAATCACGTCTGATTGACCCCATATTTTGCACACAAGTCATATTCGACATTAAGGACCTGCTCCAACTTTCAGAATCGCATTCCGACCCTGGTATCAAAATTTCCTCTCCCGGTCGAATTTCTCAAAAACCTTCAAATATCTATCTTTAGCCAAAAGGCTTCAAAATGACCTCCGGACATCCGAATTCACTTCCGACCGCGCGCCCAACTCCAGAATCACCATACAGAGCTATTCCCAAACTCGGAATCCCAAACGGACATCAATATCATTGAAATGCGCTTCAAGCCAAATTTAGGAAATTTCTTCAAAAATGCAGGCTTCCACAATACACACCGAAACTCTCTCGGGTTATCCAAATCCCGATCCGGACATACGCCCAAGTCTAAAATCACCATACGAACCTGCTGGAACCTTCGAATCCTGATTCCGAGGTCGTTTACTAAAAATTTCTAGTCTTACATAATTTCTTCAACTTAAGGCTTCTGAAATGAGAATTTTTCTTTCAATTTAACTCTAAACCTCCTGAATTTCAACTCTGACCATACACACAAGTCACAATACCCGAAATGAAGTTGTTCATGACCCCCAATTGCTGAACGACACGCTGGATCTCAGAATGACCAGTCGGGTCGTTACATTCTCCCCCACTTAAACAGACGTTCGTCCTCGAACGTGCCAAGAACTACCCCAGAATTATCTGAAATCACTGTTTAACACCTCGTGCACCTGCCCGTGCTACCACAACCCAGTTGAGCAAATTAGCTTGATAAAATCCGAAGGTATTCCCATCTTATACATACAATACGTTCCGAACTAGGTTCCAACAACCTGAAATTCTTTGCCATGCCTGATTCTAACATTTGAACATCGTATCAACTACCACACGAGGCACCAGAACACAACTGCGCGCTTTTGCTGAATCAGCACCATACACTGCATAGTTCATCATCTGACCACAATAACGCTCCCTGAACCATAATAGCCAGAATTCTGCAAATTTGATGTTCTCAAGACACCTTATCAGATACATTCATACATTCTGCCATAACGCTGACGATATCACCACAACGGAGGAGATGTGTAGGAATTCATAACCATCTGTAGAGTTAACCACACGTTGAAATCCTTTCTCTAAACTTAGATCATCATTTCATTTCAAATCAGTAATGGCAACTCCCTTGCAATAAACTCGCATAATCTTAACACACCGATCCCAAGTTTATCAATCTCGTCTCACCCAGTATGAACTGCTCAGATAACCAGTCACCCCATGCATAACCAATAGTCTCACACGATGCCATAATGCGCCAAAAGGCCACAATTCGAACACGACACATAAGGAAACGACATCAGGAAGGGACTACCCGACTCACGCTATAAATATGAACTTTCCTCAAAGAAATAGGAAGTAAAACACAAGAATAATCATTATAGGAGTCTTGCTCAACATCACACTGTTGCGGCGCGCAACCCGATCCAAATAACATACCCGTGGTGGTGTGCAACCCGATCCCATCATAGAATTTACATAAAGAAATATATACACAGAGCTGAATTGCTCACTAATCAATTTACTGATATCGGTCACAAGCACGCTGAGTGCATAATACCATTCTGGGGAGACTGATAGAGCCATATGCCACAAACTCAAGCACAACTGAGGTACGATATATAATCTGAATCTCAAGAGCCATTCTTCTCACTTAACCTCATCGCCACGCGGAATCTCAACACATAAGAATTTATCAAGCCGTTTCACACACGCATGGCACAATCATAATATCACATGAATTTGACGAAGACGGGACAACACCTGATATCCCAATACCCCTCCTTGAGGAGTGCCATACTGAAATGAACACCTCTGACTCGCATGAAGCCCAAAATCTTGTTTAAATCCATTCACTCACTTCAAGCTGATTCTGCTCGCATTGAACTAGGCTGATAGCCTTACCTGGGTCCAAACAACCCGCTTCCTTTTTCTTATACACACGAGGAAAACCATCATAGTCGAGATACACACCCTACAATCCACAACCAACTGAGCCGAACGCCTTCCAGACATAAATTCTCAATTAAGCAACATTACACTCTTTTATACTTGGTCTAATTCTTCAACCAATCAGGTGACTACATGCCACACTTATGCAATCTTCCCGCGGCCATGCTCCCACGGCCTTCCACACAAGGTAACAAGTATGCACATCCATACCACCGACCATCCTAAGGCTGTAACACAATTCAAGGACCCGTAACCAGGATACAAAGCCTCTTTCACCAAACACCGAACTCAGATGACACTGAAGACAATATCAATTTATTCTTATCATTTAAATCCTTCGTTCTTGGTCCTCCGAGCATCATTATATCCTTGTTAACACCGAACCGCAAATCTCGATTCTTACGCCCAGTTACATACTGCTAACTACACCTAACATGCCAATATGAAATAGTGCGAGAATTCCATCATAACTCCTGGACAAATATTAGGGTGAACACTTCATCACATAGAGCCTTTACTTACCTCAATTCCTGAGAACCATAACAACACACAAGTGAGCTCTCACAATCATAATACATGCAAACCTTAAGTAGTGGTCTGAAACACCCTAACCCTTCTGGGACCCGCCTACACCTGACAGGCCATATCACTTGAATGCTTCCAACTGAAATCTATTACGACGGCCGACAGGCCCCACACATATCTGCACAGACCGTACACGTACTCAATCATGCCGAAGGAACCGATCACTGCCATACTTGTGCCATTTCAACCATGGATAACCAATCTATCTTCTTTTAATCATCTTTAGTTGCCTTAAAGGAAATAGTAACTTCCTTCAACTCATAACAGCTCAACCCTCACTCCTCCCGAGTGACCTTGATTCACGAGACCATGCTGCCTAAATTCCGCAACCCGTCTCACAATCTCCTGATAATCTTCCTACAACCCGGAGTCTATTTCTCTTCACTCCTCCGATACTATCCATCATGCTGAAATAACATAGAACACTCCAACCATCTTCCTTCCTCTTAGAGACTATACTGCAGAAGCTCGATTCTTAATTATACTGTTGCCTGAAACCCTTGAACACCGCATTCTCTAACTTTCGAATTCATTAGGAGCACTACTGAGAGTCACCCACTCTGACTGGCCCCGAATACAATCAACCCCAAGGCTCTTTTAGCACATGAATATGCTCTCAATGAAGCACGTGACTAAGTCACTTCCCTTACAACTTGCCTATGCCTTAAGCACAAATTCTAAATTTTCCAAAGCCTAGCCCTTGTCCAATAGGACCAACTTCGCACATTTTTATCACATGCCATGCTCAATTACCGCCCTACTCCTTTCTCTTAGTTGTATCATCTTGCCGATACGCCGACAAATCCACAATCCCATGAGAGCACAATCCTACGACCCAACTGCAGGTGGTGGGACTCCCCCACTTAGCCCGAAGCTACTTTTTGCACCGCTCTAGTCCCTGCTGATATCCTTTCTCCTTTGTTTACATGACCTTGTTCCACCAATCCATCCAATTCTTCCGAATTCTCCTGTTAGCCCCCCTTAATTATTTGAATTTTCTAACACCATTCACACATTCTACCTCCTACCGACTAGCCACTAGGACTCCGCACAGAACTTACCATCCCTACAACCGCTAACCTACTCACATGAGACAACCCACCCGAGGAAACTAGCCAACTGACACCTACCATTACGCTATGCTTCGCTTTTTGTACAATACCAAGACCCCCATCCTGAGCATGTACCCATTTACCAACCTTACCAATCCGTCCGCTCCTCGTGGACATCTACTAACTGCACTACTACATCTTATGATTCACCACTATGCTGCCGCTCTCCCACTTGGCCCAACTTATTCTCTCAAGCGCTATCTGACTTCCTCTCCTCACACCTGATCTTTTAGAATTGGCACCGACGCCCAACACTTCTCACCTATCTTCCTCCGTCGAATAGTGCCCGCTTACTGCCTGAATTCAATACCATTCTCCGTAGCTCTTAAACCGGTAGATCCCCCCACAACTTTAAATCCTTACGAAGATCATCTTCCTCGAGCCGCCTTCATTAAAAGGGCTTATTAAATACGGAACCACAACACCCCAAGACCTTCGATGGTCGCTTCTTCAACACTAATTCACAACACTCTAACCCAACGCAACTGAATAGCTAAAACGTCGGCGAACTTAACACATTCCATTTGATCAAAGGCGACGATAGCTTATTACAGGTGAGTACTTCACCTCACTTGAAAACACCAATCCTTACTATTTTATCAGCCCAAGACCTGATCGTTTATAATCCAAATGCTTTTCCTCCGTCGGAAAAAAATACTGAAATCTCGAAATCACACTCTGAGAAGACCTCCCTTCAAATCGTTCATCACCCTAACACATGGGCAAACGTTCAATCCTCATATCAACATCGCGCCACAACCAACTGTAAGTTTCATGACCACCTGAGCATAACCTCAAAGTTCTCAGAAATACAGCTACAGAGCTGAGATGACATAAAATTCTTCCACAGAACAACGATGATAGCCTCAATCAACTACGCTAGGAGAAACATCCCGCACCACATCCATAGTATCATTAAAAGTCCTCAACCCTCGATTCATAACAAGCGCCTCGTGACGCATAAGATTGAGTAGGAAGAAGTATAGTCATAAGCCTTAAAGGAATCAAGTTGCACGATGAGGAATCAAGAAGGGAAGTACTCCTAATAGCCCTGTAGCCTCTCGAAGATAAGTACAGACGTCTCCGTACCGATCCGCAAGAATCTACTACACTTTCTCATGAATCGTGAAACCTAGGGGAACCTAGAGCTCTGATACCACATTATCACGACCCAAAACCTATGGGTGGTGATGGCGCCGGACACCACTGTCAGGCAAGCCGACCCCTTAATAAGTTGGAACACTTTCTTGTTTAACATTTTAGAATTGAAGCCTTTTCTTGCATTTCATAGTCAAATAAATAAATTTGTAAATTAAACACGACCGGAAATCCATCTAATTCAGTAAAACAAGACTGAACACATCCCCGGAACCTGGTGACACAAGTACATGAGAAATTTCTAAGGATTTATACAATTATCCAACGCTTGTCCGAAAAACAAATTGGACAAGCCAATAAATAAAAATGTAAGCACACAGAAGGGAGACTCCGGGAGCTGTGGAACGCCTTTGGATGACTACAGCCCGTATAAGTCTCCAAATCAATCACTGTACTATAAAGGTACCTGTGCAACAAAATGCACATAAAGTGTAGTATGAGTACATATACATATATGTACCCAGTGAGTATCCCGTCTAATCTCGAAGAAGTAGTCACGAGATGTCGACTCGACACTCACTAAGGTCCAACAGTAATAGTATAAAACAGGATACAAGGAAAGCAGTAGACATGTAAATAGTGCACCACAATTGTGAAGAGAATACAAAGTTTTCAAGTAAATATTGAAAGCAGTAACAACTCACCTGTCTCTTTTCCCCAAACATATGTCAAATCACAAAACAGGAAAACGGTACCAAACAGTCATGCGCACACAGGAGTAAGACAACCGGTCGGAGTAATGAGGAAGAATAGCTATGCACTGCCGGGGATCGACCGGCCCGTACCAATAGTGCATGCTTAACAATAATACTGCCTACGCACTGCCGGGGATCGATCGGCCCGTACCAAGAGTGCGTCTAAATAGCTATGCACTTTCGGGGATCGACTGGCCCGTACCAAAAGTGCGTCTTACAATGTGGTCCTATCATATCATAGTGTAACTTCGTCCATGCACTGCCAGGGATCGACCGACCCGTACCAAAAGTGCATTCTTAATTAAATCTCGGTGCACTGCCGAGGATCGACCGGCCCGTACCAAGAGTGCACTATAAATTCGTTGTGGCGTACGGCCCGCTCCCATAAGAGTGAAG
>ML252936.1:7871-42871 GCA_005239495.1 Nicotiana undulata | reverse complement strand
AACTCCGGGCATAGCTAAGGTAACGGTCTTAGCGTGACAATCAAGGATAGCATGACATGGGGACTACCGGTACTCGAAAATGGACTTCTCAGGCGAGAAGACCTCCGGACGGCTCAAATCAACTAAAACAGCCTCAAAATGCACATAAAACATATAAGGGACTATTCAAAACGATAAAGTTTCAATCTTTACTAATTTATAGAAATCGACCCAAAAGTCGACCCCTGGGCCCACACCTCGGAACCCGACAAATTTTACAAATTCCGATTACCCATTCCGATACGAGTTCACCCATACTAAATTTATCCAAATCCGATGTCATTTGGTCATTCAAATCATGAATTTTCAATTTCAAAATTTTCTTTCAAAAGAAAACCCAAGTTTCTTTAACCCAAAACACGAATTAAATGATGAAAACAAGAACTAATTCATGAGATATAATTAATTATGGTGGAAGAACACTTACCCATTCTATTATCTTGAAAATCCCCAAAAATCGCTCTCAAATCCGAAGTCCAAAGTTCAAGATATGAAGAAAATGGCTAACCCTCGTTTATATGAATCTGCCAGGACTTCCGCACCTGCGACCACCTTAACCGTACCTATGCGATCGCAGGTGCAAAACTCTAACCGCACATGCGCTCCAATCCGCACCTGCGCCCAATGATCGCTCCTGCGGGGACCGCACCTGCGCCCAATGATCGCTCCTGCGGGGACCGCACCTGCGCCCCAAAGGTCCGCACCTGCGAAGGATGCCCAGTCCACCCCAGCTCGAACCTGCGCACTATTTCCGCACCTGCGTAGCTCGCACCTGCGGTTCCCCATCCGCAGATGCGGCCACATCAGAACAGCAGCACCAACTGCCTTTTCCAAACTTTAAACTTCCCGCTAACCATCTTAAATCATCCCAATCCCCTCGGGACCTTAACTAATTACACCAATAGGTCACATATCATCACACGAACTCCGTCGGACCCCCGGAACACCCAAAACAACGCCCGAATCACCGAATCAAACCAAAAATCAAACTTATAACTTTCAAAACCTCAAATATCCAAACTCGTTCCGAAACCTATCAAATCAACCCGGAACGACATAAAAATTTGCAGACAAGTCCCAAATGACACAACGGTCCTACATCCACTCCCGAAATTTCATTCCGATCCCGATATCAAATTTTCACCTATCGACCGAAATCGCCAAAATTCCAACTTCTGCCAAATGACCTCAATTTGCTCTACGGACCTCCAAATCCAATTGCGGACACACGCCTAAGTCCAAAATCATCATACGATGCTTTTGGAGTTAACCAAAACTCATTCCGAGGCCGTTTACTCAAAAGTCAAACCTCCGGTCAACTTCCTTCACTTAAGCTTCAAAATTTGAAAAATCTCCCCTAATTCGACTCCGGATTATCCGACAACTGAATCTAACCACGCACACAGGCCGATATGAACAATGTGGAGCTGTTTATGATCTTACATCACCAAACGGAGCTTAAATTCCCAAAATGACCGGTCGGGTCGTTACATTCTCCCCCTCTTAAAACCAATGTTCGTCCTCGAACGTGCCAAGACTCACCTTGAACTCATCTAATCACTTAACGCTCGCTTCCAACTCACACCCGCAGGTGATCCGACGTCACCCCAAGCTACATAAGCCTGATGACACCATCACAACCGTAGTTTAGCCTGCCTATCACCACTGCTAAGCCCCACACCTCAATTTCTCACCTTATACTCATTTCCAAAAGATCCGATCCTAAATCCATATCTGGTATTAGCCTCAACCAGTTGCTTTAACTCATGCCTACACTCGTAAGGCACGACCACGCAATATAGCACATCACACTTAGGCCCAAATAACACTTTTGATCACAACAACTGTCCGAAGTCAACTCATTATTGGCAATTAGCCCTACCTCCGAACGGACTCTGTTCCAAAACTCATAATACTGATAGAGATGCAATAAACACGAAGATATAATTATTAGGCACCCGAATCACTAATCCATAAAAAGCACCACCTGGCACCATCCCGCAAGCCAAAACTAAAGAAGCGCATAACGAAGGTGAATGAATGTGAAAAGAGAGACATATAAAGGACTAACAAACAAGCCCATAGGCATGACTCTCTATCAATATTGACTTACCAAAAGCAATATAACAAGGAAGAAGCAAATCATTTGAACAAATCACAAAGATCCCATACTGATAAAATTTCCACCGCGGTACTCGACTCGGTCTAAATATATAAATCATAAATATCACGAGGAATCACCCTCATTTCTAAATCTCATACTAAAAGTATATCATGCCAATAGAGATTTGTCCCTTAACTCATCTCAGCTGATAGAAATCACAATACTAACTTAACTCACATCTCAGTGGAGTATCAAATCACAGCTAGTAAACAAAGTACTTAGGAAAAATCACATAAGGCTCACCATAATGAACAATAAGGAATCACCTCTAGTTTCACCACTAGCAAGGATGAATAAAAACAACGGTAGACACAACTACTACTCATAAAATCTCCCAACAGGAGTAACCACAAAGTAGAGTGCAAACATGAAACTCACTCATAAATGAAACAACAAATAAGGGAATCTCGTCCCGACCGATAGAGGTATAGTGAAGTACAATGATACCCCACTTTAGCACATCACAACATACCTGGGTGATGATATCTGGCACCACGGCCTCTAGCTTACTATATGACACACATCGACGGGTCGGGCCTCCCCCTCCTGGGCGCCCTCTACTCACCTGAATACCCTACTATAACACACTTACCTGAATCCTGAAGTAAATCTCTCGCCCTGTGGCTACTATCTCAATACTTGAAACAACATCTCTGCTGACGTGGCTGTGGAAACCACCCAATAAGGGCCCTCTGAGACCCAGGAATATCTGAGAACTCTCATGCGAAGCTGGTAATGCAAACTGAACTGGTTGACCCACAAAACCTCCACCGTGTCGTACCTTGCCTCCATAATAAGGACCAATAGATCTCTCCGGCCTATGTGCCTCCTAAGTGAAGCAACCAAGCGAGGTATATACCTGGCCAACTCACTGAATCCGACGACGTACTCTAATACTAACATAGTGCTCTGACGCAACTGCTCAAACTCCGTGCGCCCTGCATCTCGGAGGGACTGGGTGCAACTCTCTCAATAACATCTCTGGAACCTGGATCCATGCAAGTGAAACTGACTTGGATGGGCTACCCAACTCATGTGCCCACCACTACTGACAAACCCACTACTCTGAACCTGAGACATGACAAAAGCAATCCTGCTTGCCTCCACAATACCCGAAGTACGAAGAATATAGTGGCACTCCTCCAAAAAACCCTTGCATCATCTGTCTTCAATTCACTGAGAGGTAGGAGGGTGGTACTTCCTGTACCTTTAAATTCCCAAGGTGTTCTTCTTCCGATGATGCTGCTCTAACCACGGGCTGAACGAAAACCACATTTTGTGCTGCCATGACCACTGGAACCTGACCCACATGGTCTTGCTGCTCTTAAGTGTAGACGGTGGGAGTCCGAACTCCTCTCAAGTCTGTGAAGTAGCTGGTGCATTAGGATCAATCCCGCTTGAGTCGATATACCAATTATACTCAAAGCTATAACCCCGGTCTCTGAAGTCCGGAGTAACAATAGGCACCTCCAGTACTTGGTTTTCCCCAAACTAAAATTGCTGGCGGCTCTTCAACGGTCGTTTTGGTAGGCATCTTAACTGCGACACGTGCTCCTTGTCGGCCTCTGTCTCTGACCCTTGCGATGCTTGCCTCGGGTAACATCATCTGGTACTGCAGTTCGCGTCCTCACCATTGGTGAGAGAATGGAATGATAACTTCAAACTTCAATATCAATGAACTCGCACGATAGGAATGAAGGAAGTGAAATCATCCTAGTAGTTCCGTAGCCTCTCGAAGATAAGTACAGACGTCTCTGTACCGATCCGCAAGACTCTACTGAACCCGCTTATGACTCGTAGCACCTATGAACCTAGAGCTCTGATACCAACTTGTCACGACCCAATTTCCCTCAGTTGGGTACCGTGATGGCACCTAGTCTTAGGGACTAGGTAAGCCTAATATTTCACTGAGCAACAACAATACTAAAAGAAAATGTAACAGTCTCGATATGGAATCTTGACAAAATTTACAATTTCCCAAAACCCGGTAAATGCAAGTCATAAGCTCTACGAATCCTTTTGACAAGAATCTAAGTACAACTATATAGAAATAATAAGTACAGTTGAATACAAGAAGGTGATTACGAAGCCTGCGAACGCAGCAACAGGTTCACCTTGAGTCTCCTCAGCAAAGATCCACACAGCTAGCAACAGTCAATACCTGGATCTGTGCAAAACAAAAATGCACAGAAGAGTAGTATGAGCACACCACAACGGTGCCCAGTAAATATCAAGACTAACCTCGATGAAGTAGTGACGAGGACTAGTCCAGACACCCACTGGTCTAATAAGTGAAAAGACATATTTATAATAGTGGTGAAAACATAATATTTATCTAAAGAGTTTTCGATAAAGTTAACAGTACGATAGGGTAATACAGAAAGGTATTCAACAATTACGGTCAACGGACTGTATAATTAAATATGCGCAACTCAGCACTGCATCAATTTATTCACGTCAGGCCTTAGCCAATAAACTCACTAAAGCTGTCAAAAGTTTGAGTGAAAACCTTTAAATCGTGATTTTTATATTGAAAACCTTAAGATGATAATTTGTTTGAAAATAGGGAAGAGAATTCTTCCTTCAAATTTTTTTTTATGAATGTTTATATATATATTTGTAAAGAGGAAACCTTTAAGCATGGTTCCTTAAAATACGAAATGTTCAAATATACTTTTCCAAATACTGCTTTTCAAATATCATTTGTTCAAATATGCTTTCCCAAATACTGCTCATTCAAATATCATTTTCCCGCAAGACAAATACTTTTCAAATATACTTTCAAAATAGCAGTCCTTCAGACATAACTTTTCTTGGAGATAATTCCCTTTCAGCTATACATTACAATATATGTATATGTGTATATATGTATACTTGTCAAAATGCAGTGCAGAGGGAAAGATCTTAGGTCTCGGCCCGCAGTCCCAATGTAAATATGCAATGCAGTACAGGGGAAAGATCACAGGTCTCGGCCCGCAGTCCCACTGTAAATATGCTATGCAGTACAGGGGAAAGATCACAAGTCTCAGCCCGCAGTCCCGTTGTAAATATGCTATGCAGTACAGGGGAAAGATCACAGGTCTCGGCCCGCAGTCCCACTGTAAATATGCTATGCACTACAGAGGAAAGATCATAGTTCTCAGCTCGCAGTCCCACTGTAAATATGTTATGCAGTATAGGGGAAAGATCACAGGTCTCGGCCCGTAGTTCCACTGTAAATATGCAATGCAGCGCAGAGGAAAGGTCACAGGTCTCGGCCCGCAGTCCTACTATAAATATGCAATGCAGCGCAGGGGAAAGATCACAGGTCTTGGCCCGCAGTCCCACTGTAAATATGCTATACAGAAAGAAAGCAACCAGAGCACAGCACAAAGAACAAGGCAAAAATGTAGAGTACGACGAGCAGTTCAACACGAGAACTTTAACCATAATAGTGGCAGAAACTCATTCATGAAAAATAACCACTGAAGGAAAAACCAAGCACAAGGGGAAAACATAACAATTATAGCAACGATTCACAATATTTAAATCAATAGATAAGGAACCAATTATCCCGGCAAGGGAAAACAGCTATAACCAATCTCGCCTAATAATTTACTTCACGGAATGATCTCAGCTTAAGCAAATATTCAACAATAGGAGGTACCAAGGGAATACCGCCAATATGGGTGATGGTCAACTATACCTGAGTAATATTTAAGGCAAATCATGTAATCATCATGTACGACTCAAGGGCATGCTTGACACCAATCATATATATATTCCAATTCCTGGTAACTATTATATGTCTAGATGATACTAATTCTAATTAATTAGGCAACTTGTGAAGAAAATATAGTATACGGTAAGGAAGGGAGATATTCAGTTAAGTCAATCAAGATCAAATAATTAGCAAGAGGGGAAGTCGAAAGCAAGAAAATCTAATTCAAATAGGAGAAGATGAAACTGGCAACCAGGAAACTCAACCATAACAGTTACCACTTTATACACAGGAGATATAGGAACCTAGGAATCCTAAAAAGGCCACCCTATTTGCAAATAAGTCCGAGTACGCACTCGTCACCTCGCGTACTCGGGCTACAATCAACATAGAAGACTCAAATCCTAAGGGGTAGTTCCCCCACACAAGGTTAGGCAAGATACTTACCTCAAAGACGACAACCGGTACTCGAAAATGGACTTCTTGGGCGGGAAGACCTCCGGACGACTCAAATCAACTAAAACTACCTCAAAATGCACATAAATTATATAAGGGACTATTCAAAACGATAAAGTTTCAATCTTTACTAATTTATAAAAATCGACCCAAAAGTCGACCCCCGGCCCGCACCTCGGAACCCAACAAATTTTACAAATTCCTATTGCCCATTCCGATACGAGTTCACCCATACTAAATTTATCCAAATTCGATGTTATTTGGTCATTCATATCATGAATTTTCAATTTAGAAATTTTCTTTCAAAAGAAAACCCAAGTTTCTTCAACCCAAAACACGAATTAAATGATGAAAACAAGAACTAATTCATGAGATATAATTAATTATGGTGGAAGAACACTTACCCATTCGATTATCTTGAAAATCCCCAAAAATCGCTCTCTAATCCGAAGTCCAAAGTTCAAGATATGAAGAAAATGGCTAACCCTCGTTTATATGAATCTGCCAGGACTTCTCTTCTCGACCCCTCCGCTCCCAGTTCTCTCTAGAGCCTTCTGGGCTCTTCATCTTCTCCGATGGCCTTCATCTCCGGTCACTCCCAGACTCATCCGTTCAACCACCGGCCACCATGAAGACGTCTCTCCTGTTACTTCGTATCTAAGACCCTGTGACGCTCCCACCATGCCAGAACGGCCATGGAGGCTCCTGCCTGGACGTTTCCGGCCTTCTCCGATGAGGTTCAACTCAATGATGCTCCGGCTACCACCATCTCTGGGTATTACAGCAGGTTTCTCCGATTTTCTCCGGATTCTTCTTAAAACCCTAATTTTTGCCTAAAAACCTCTCAAGTCTCGAGTATTTTTTTTAATGATTCCTACTTATTCTCTTATGTTTTACACTATTCTAAACTTGATCTTTGAGATTCAACAACTTTTAGGCGTTTTCACTGCCCTTTTTAAATTAGGGTTTTCTCAGAACTTTGTAGGCTTGTCTAAAGACAAGCTTTCTTTGTGTGTTGAGTCGATTCCTTGCATATCGTGACTGATTCTATGACTTCTACTATCTGTTATCTCGTCTATGTTAAAAACCCTAAACTTCTATGTATGGTTTTGTGTAATAGCGTGTCTGTTCGTCTCCCTTTGCTTTAATCTCTGTGATTACCTTACTTTGAATATGTTCTACTGAGTTTCTTAGACTAGCTTATGCTTATGACTATCCAGTTTGTTCAGACTTGCATCTTTCTTCTAGCATTTGTTCAGTCTGCTTGTTTACTATGCCTGAACGTTCCTGTCTATTTATATGGTTGTGACTCTATGTAATCGATCCCTGATTCCATACTTAGGGGGGTTGATTGACAGACTTTCTTTTAGAACCTCAACTTTTATTCGAATGCATTGATTCGTCTGTGATGATTTATCCTTACTGGCTATTTTTGAACCTAGCCTTAATTGTCTATTCTATGCATACTAAGCTTGACTCTTTCCTTAATAGTCTGGTACTAATTCTATTACCTTATGTGTCATATGTTCTTACCATTTGAATTTGAATCCCTCAACTTAAGGGATTACTTGTCTTAATAGCCTACTGATTGATAGGAGTTCCTTAATTACCATGCTACTTTGATCCTTTCCTTATTTAATTTTGTACAGCCTTCTATTTACCTTATATGCTCTAGGTTCTTTACCATTTTTGGAGTTTGAATCCCATAATTCAAGGGAACCGAGTACCTTCTCATACTGATTTGATTATGTCTGCTATTAGGACCATATTTTGTGGTTCTTACCTTATGTGATCACTTGTTTTCAACTATAAATTACTCTTGCTCTTTCATTAAAAGAATAGAGTCGAACATTGCTCAATTCTCTCTATACTACTCTCTTGTGTTCTGCTTCTCTTGGCTCTCTCTCTTGTCTCTATTGTTACTCTTTGCTGCTTACTATTAGCTGGATGCTAAGCCAAGGCTAATACTGTGCTATTTGCTATTCTCTTCTGCTGCTCTTTACTTGCATCACTGGTATGTCCTAGTTAATATTATTGTACTCTAAACAACATGCTTCAATTTTGTTTAAGGTTCTTACTGTTTCTTCTGTGCTTCTATTTGTGGTTTTATTTCTTACCCTGCAACTAGCATGCCTAAATCCTTTTATGATCTCTCTTCTTCTTCTAGCTTAACACAAACTCCTGCTCTATTCTCTGTGGTTCATTAAGGCCTATGGGGTCATTTGACTATGTGGTTACTGTCTCTTTTCTCTTTGCATGTCTAGCATATTTGTGTGTCTTCTTTTTCATCTATCTAGAGTCTCTTCTGTGATTCCTTTAGTAGTTGTATAATGTTTGTTATTTCCATGAGGGTATCCCTAATATGTGATGAACTTGTAACTAAAATTGATTATCTACTGCCACCTTCACTTGTCCCCAACCCCTGTCCTTGCTTGTGATTGTTTTATGACTAGTTGTTGTTTCTTCCTTTACTCAAAACCAATCTCATGTTACCCCCTAATCTATGTGGTGAACCTGTTATTTTTTTAAACTAAGTATACACTGCCCTATTGCTTATCCCCTGAATCCCTTTTCTGTTCGTGTTTGTTTGCTTGGAACTCCACTGAGTTGTGATTAGTGTTGTTACTCTATATTTCAAACTTATTTCTTCTATTAGCCTATAAGTGATTTCAAAATTCCCTTTCTTAACCTCTTTTAGCACTTCACACGATTCCTAGACCTTTAGGTTCCACCCCCCTCAGTGTGTGCATCGCTTAGGGACCATGAGTTCCCTCTGAACCTTGAGACACTGAGGTAAGGGTACTCTACACTGCACTTGTTTAACCATGGGCATTTGCTGGGTGCTGGTATTGGCCAGGGCCCTCACCAAGGCCTTTGGGAGCTTTGCCGCACCCAGGTTGATGTAAGACTGTGAAATTGAAAGGGGTGAGTATGGAAGACTGGGTCTGATTTAAGGCTCCCTATAGAATAACTTCTTATTTTCCTTTTTCCATTATTGTAATTCATTTATTATGGTCTGTAATAATTTGTAAATGAATGATTGGGGCTGGATAGTGAATATGGGGGTTATGCATGCCTAGCTTAGGTAATGGGTAGAAAACATGCTTATAGGACCTTACTTACTTATTTGTCATTAGATAACATGCATAGGATATGCATTTCACATATTAGAAATCCTGTTTTAGGACTTTCACTTTCAGTATGTTATTATACTCATTTCGTGATTCTGATCAGTTAATAAACAAGCAACATCAACTGTCATAAAGTCATTGCTGCATTTTTCATCTTAGAAACCATGTTTTAAGAACTCCTACGTGCATTAGATATCCTGCTGCTTAAGATCTTTCACTCGTTTGAGTTGCAATCGTTAAAATGTTTAACTAGCCTGTTTAATCTAATAATCCCGTAAAATATGGTTAATTTGTTTGAAACGTTTCTACAAGTATATATCCCCTTAAAATAAGACTTAAATATGCATGTTCACCCTTTGATATAATTAGGCAATATAGGCGACGCCTAGGCAAACTTTAGGCCTAATGCATATTAAGATCAATTAATTAGGTTTAAGTTAGACCAGTACCCTTAAACATTTTACTTCTTGATGCTTGCCTTCCTATTTTACCTCTTAAAGTCATTTCGCTCTATTTTTTTTAATTAAAAAAACAGTCTTAAAATTGTATATTTGCTTCCTCTAGGGCTCACTGATTTTGTACTATTATGTTTAAACTACTGGGTTTTCAAAATGCCTCATTCTCTTCAAAATCGTGCCATTTCGACTCCTTATTTGTATGCCCTTTCAAGTCACTATGTTTTGATACCATCTTACTACTCCTTTTGCTACAGTTCTTTAAAAAACTAACAGCTACTACTCTATGTTGAGCCACTATATTTATTTATTTATCCTTTAAAATCATTTCAAACTCATGCTTTAATCTGTGTTCACTGAAGGCTTTTAATCATTGCCTATTCCTAAGTTTACTGCTGCCTTTAGCGACTGTATTCTGGTCACTTATCACTATTTTACTTCAAAAAATTGACTCCAATGATTTTCTACTATGTTTTCTTAAAAACCTTAATCACTGTACTTCTGAGTTTTACCAGTACCTCTAATTGCTATATTTCTGAAAAATCAGCTATTTTGAATCACTCAATCTCAATTGAATCCTCTGCCTTCATTAAGTTTTCCAAATCAGATTCTTCTTGATTTATTGTTTTACCCAAAATTCCTGTTTTAAACTCCTATCATTGAGACTTTAAGTGTGTTTGAGACGTGCCAATTATATGTCTACCTGTGGAGGGATCTATGAGCCTTTATTTTCCCCTATGTGTTCCTTCATATGTGAAGTCTTACTTGTTATGAATGTCGCTTAGTATTTTGTCCCTTAAACCTAAGGGTTCAGCCTAGTTCTTACCTTGTAGGATTAGTAGTCCTAAACACCCTCCAAGACTTATAGGATGGGGCGAGTAATGGCACGCCACAAGCTTTCGTGACCAACACGCGCGCTTTAAATAACCTTTACGAGGTGGGAAGGGTAGAATGCTGATATGATGACCGGTGTGCTAATACTACGTGTAGCCGCCTCCTCGAGGTGTGACATACCGGGTATTGCATTGAATTGATCCGTATTACTGTAAAACTAGGACAATTCTTTTCAAATGTTTATGTTATTCAAAACCTTTAAAGATTTTCATACTTGTTTTAAATCCCCTCATATGTGAACCTTACTTGTTACTTGCTCATCGTCCGAATTTCACAAAACTAATTGGCTGGGACCCACAATTGTGGATCTTGAGGGGCGCCTAATACCTTCCCCTTGGGATAATTTCAAGCCCTTACCCAATCTCTGGTAACGCAAACTAGTTCATGAGTTATCAACTCTAGGTGCCCTAACGCACCATAAAAATTGTTAGGTGGCGACTCTTCCTTGAACCTCTTCCTTTAAGGAGTTGTCCAGAATGTCATAAACCCGATCTCTCCGTACCTAACCCGTGCGATAGAAAAAGGAGGCACGACAGCATGGCGACTCTGCTGGGGATCTTTCCCTAGGCTTATACCATTACAATTTGCTTTGTGAATTTGGACCTTTAATTTTCATTTAAATGCTTACGCCTTTTCCTATTCCCCGTTATATGCTGTTAACTGTTTTTACAAATATTCATTTCACCTGAACGTAACTGACATATCTTCATGTTTTCTTTGTAACCGCTTTCATTATAACTGTTGTATTTACTTTCTTTACCGTTTTCCTCAACGTGAAAATACATGCCTATCTGTTTTAATGCTTATTATTTCATATCATGCTCCGCATTAATATTCCACTCATGCCAAACAAATCCTATAGCAACGCTTAAAATGAGTGGTTGCTCTATTCTAATATTATTACCCCCTAAATTGGGAAAGGCGTATTTGCGGTAAAACTAGTCGATCAGCGGTGCAGTCGACAGTTCCATGCCTTCCCCCTTGAGTTGTCCGCTCAAGGGTACCAGTAAAAAACCCCAATAGAAACCTTACTCTATTGTATGTTGCATGCATCATGGTCAAACCTAGCCAGGCTAACGTGTTGTCCGCACAATAGCTTTTAAGATAGCCTTGTCCAAAGTCCATTGGGTTTCCCTGGAACCCAAAAGGACGCCTTCACGTTTTGTGCATTTATCTGGAGAACTTAAATGCTCATTGCTAATTATTGGTATTAAATAGTCGAGTCCGGTGGGGGTAAGGGCCTAACCTGTTTATTTTGCAGAGATGAGGCACGAGGTCCTCAGATTCGGCATGGTCACCAACATCTACCCAAAGCTTCTGAATTGGTGGGAAGACTTGTATTCTAGTGACAAAACAGCAGTCAGAAAACACCTGGGAAACTTGCCCTTCTTTTGGACATTCAGCCTAATAACATGATGATAGAGGCTGCCACCTTATTCTGGGATTGTGATCGATTGGTTTTTCGATTTGGGAACAATGAGATGACACCACTGCTGAAGGAGATAGGGGGTTTAGCTGGTTTGCCTTGGGAGTCTCAAGGGTTATTGATGCCTGAAAACCGAATAGGCCGGGGTTTTCTCAAGTTGATGGGACTGAAGAAGAATCTGGATTTGGTCTGCTTGGAAGACTCGTACATCCCCTTTGACTACTTGTACGAGAGGTATGGCCGCAGTCAGTCTTACCGCACATACCAGGAAGAATTCGCCCTCACCACTCTAGGACACATTCACCGCCGTATTTGTCTTCATATTCTTCTTTTTGGGATTGATGGTCTTCCCGACAAAGAAGGGGAGCATCCACACCAGACTGGCTATGGTTACCAAGACTTCGATGGAAGGGATCGACGGACATGATTTTAGCATTGCACTTATGATCGTTGCTGACATATACCGAGCTTTGGAGAACTGTCAACGAGGGGCGAAACATTTCGAGGGTTGCAACCTGCTACTCCAGCTCTGGCTCACCGAGTATCTGCAAAGGGGTGATTACCGTCAAGACATACATAGGAGAATTTGGGATGATCATATTGCTTTCCACCACCCAAAGCGTATGAACTACATCCCCGACATGTTTGCACAACCAGAAAATGCCAAGGGATGGGTTGAGTTATTGGGATACCTGACTGAGGATCAAATCCAATGGATGTTTGAGTGGTTCCCGACTGACGAATTCATCATTTGAACAAGTCATTCCAAGGGTCGAGAAAATGAGTCATCTCAGGGCGGACTTCCAAGATGACGATAGCCCTCACAAATGTCAAGCTCAGCAATTGTGGCACTGCAGGATCCGGTTGGAGAAGGATACTATCGAGCCTGACAGGTATCACGCTGGTTGCTCTCCTTACTATCTGGGATGGTTGGAAGATAACTGGGAAGGAAATATCGAGCCAGGTTTCGCTCAAGGACATAGGGTCATATACGAGAAAGCCGAGGCAATAACTAGATTCAACCAGTTGCGCAAAAGGCTTCGTGATTGTGAAGAAGATCATCACAAAATCCATATAGCCAACAAAAAGCTGATCAAGGAATGGAAGGACATGGCTATCAATTCTACCCAGAGGCTAGCACACTTGGAACGAGGCATCATTGACTTGGAGGAAAAGTTCCTTAGGAGGATCGAAACTTGTCAAAAGACCGAGGGAGCTGAAGTAGGAATTCTAGCCAAGACCTACATGCTGCTGGGACTCCGCGATATGGGAATTTTGATCAAAGCAAGTAGAGGTGCCGAGTCTGGGGAAGGTCCTTCTGAGACCAAATAGATAGGATTTGTCTTTACTTTTCTTTTGATGTAATAAGGCCACTGGCCATTAGTGACATTTTATATTTTTGCATTCTTAGAGTCAAGTTGGATTCGTCTATTTTATCATCAATAAAATGAGGCATTTAGTATTTAAGTTCTCCAAATTAATTTGTCGCTAGGCCTACCTCGGGCATAAAGAGGTTCCCCAACTTAGGATGCGTTTTACATTTTCGCATTACGTGTTTAAATTACCGCAATATTCTTTATATCTTCACTAACTTCACTACCTTTTGTTAGTTATTCCCCTTCCCCAAAGGTTAGTTCGTGCACTCTGACATCAAAAACTTATTGCACTAGATCAAGGGGCCCTCCTCCTACTCCTCCTCCCAGTCCTCCCAAAGGAAAAAAAGGGTAAAACTAAAATGGCAGATGCAAGCGGTACTAGAAAAAACAACAGGGATGAACAGGTTGAGATCATTGATGGTCAGGGTATTCAGGTTCTGCACGAGGGTATGTCTCCACTAGAGAAGAAGCTGCTGAAGTTCCAAGAGGAACTTGACCAAGTCAAGAATTTGGCCCACCTATCATTCTCCCTCAACGTTCCAGATGTTCACTTCCCAAATAATCTGAACCCTACTTTACCCCAAAGCATCCCAAAATAACCCAATCACCCCAAAGATCCCGTTCCACTAGCACCACGCAACTACAACACTCCACCTCCTCAAGATCAGACGAGAGACCACTTCCAGGCTTATGACAACCCCATTTATGTGGAAACCGTAGCTCATTCCGCACCACATACCTATGAGTCTGACGAGAAGGAAAAGCTCATCAGGAATATTGCTGAGGAACACAAAAAATTGACCAACCGAGTTCAGGGCGTCGAAGGAGTTAAAGGGGTTGAGGGATTGAATTATGAGGACCTTTGCATACAGCCTGATGTTGAACTGCCCGAGGGGTACAAACCTCCTAAGTTCGAGATGTTTGATGGTACTGGTGACCCAAGAGTCCATCTGAGGACTTACTGCGACAAGTTGGTCGGCGTGGGAAAAGATGAAAGGATCCGCATGAAACTCTTCATGAGGAGTTTGAAAGGTGATGCACTATCCTGGTACATCAATAAGGATCCAAAGAAATGGATCAATTGGGTGAATATGGGTACGAATTTCATGGATAGATTCAGATTCAGTACGGAGAATGCACCGGATGTGTTCTACATCCAGAACTTGAAGAAGAAACCAACTGAGGCTTTTCGCGAGTATGCCACTCGGTCGAGGTCAGAGGATGCTAAGGTCAGGCCATCCTTGGAAGAAGAACAGATGAAGAAATTCTTTGTGCGCGCTCAGGATCCTCAGTACTATGAGCGGCTGATGATGGTCGAAGGGTACAAATTTTCTGATATCATCAAGTTGGGAGAACGAATCGAGGAAGGAATAAAAAATGGTATGGTTACTAACTTTGAAGCCTTACAGGCTACCAACAAAGCTCTGCAATCCGGTGGTGTGTCCAAGAAAAGGGATGTAGGAGCCGTGATGGTGGCACAACAAGCCAAGTCCCCTCCCAAATATCAAGTATACCCCGCACCTTCCTTCACATACCAACCAGCTCCAAGTTACCAAGCACCTTCACCTCAATACCAGACAGCCTCACCCGCCTACCAAGCTCCACCACCCACATATCAGCCTACCTCGCCCAGATACTCCCAACCAGCTCCCGTTTATAATGCCTACAATTCCCAACCCTCTCACTACCAATCACCACCTGCTCGCCAAAACTTCCCAAGACCTCGCCCAAATTTCGACCGTCGTCCACCAAAACAGTATACTGCCATAGCTGAACCCATTGACCAATTATATGAAAAGCTTAAAGCCGCAGGTTATGTCACACCCATCTCCGCTGTCATCCCTGNAAGGGACACACCATCGAGGAATGTTGTTCCTTGAAAGACAAGATACAGACCCTCATAGATAACAAGATCATTGTAGCCAAGGACCCTGCTCCTAATGTTTGCAATAATCCGCTGCCTGACCATAAGAGTGGTGTCCACATGATTGAGGTCGATGATGACTGGGATCCGAAGGGATTGATTGGGCTGATTGCAGAGGGTGATCCAAAGAAGCCTGCAATTACTCTTAATCCGATCATAGTCCAGATGCAGCCATCTGAGGAAGTTGAGGTAAACATGTCCATTCCGCTTGAGTTTGAATCAAGGCCACCCGCCAAAGGAAAGGCCCCAGGGCCGATCGAAGTCGAGTTTGTGCGATCGCTCGAAGTTGCAGTCCAGCCATCTATAACATATACTCCGACAGGGACAAGAATGACCACACCTATTCCAGTGGCGATGTCAACAACGTCACCTTTTATTCAGACGCCATTCCATGGGACTATACCGCTGAAGCAAGGAGGAAATATAAAGGCAAGTCTGAAGAAGCCATCGCTGCCAATGACGAGAACTGGCAGAGTTTATACCCCTGAGAATTTGGCCGAGTCTAGCAAGCAGGCCAACAATCGTCCCCCCATCATTGAAACAAGTTCTGATGATCAGTGGAGAAAGATACAAGTTAAGGAGTATTCATTCCTCGACCAGTTGAACAAAATGCCAGCTCAGATATCCATCCTCTCCCTGTTGCAAAATTCTGGAACTCACAAGAGTGCTTTGCTAAGAGTGCTGAGTGAAGCATACGTGCCAGACAATATCACTAGTGGAGAAATGGCCAATATGGTGGGCCAGATACTGGAGAGTCACAAGATCACTTTCCATGAAGATGAGTTACCGCCCCAGGGGCTAGGGCATAATAGAGCATTACACATCACCATACAATGTGAGGATCATTTCATCACAAGGGTCCTAATTGATGGGGGTTCCAGTCTCAACATCTGTCCGCTGGTCACACTCAAGAGATTGGGCAAGAGTCTACATGAGATAAAGGAAGGAAAGAGAAAACGTAAAGGCCTGCGACGGTTCACAAAGGTCTACCATGGGAGAAATTACCTTATGTTTACAGATGGGACCAACTTGGTTCGATGTAGATTTCCAAGTGATAGATGTGCCTGCATCCTACAACTTACTATTGGGACGACCTTGGATCCACGCAGCTGGGGCCGTGGCATCAACCCTGCATCAAGCTGTGAAGTTTGAATGGAATCATCAAGAGGTAATCATTCATGGCGAAGGTAGCAACCATATCTACGGTCGCCAGACCTTTTCGGTCATCGATGGAAGGAGAAAGTTGGGCGAAGAAATCTATCATAACATAGATCGTGTTAACGCTATTGACAAAGACAAGTGGTGGGGCAGTAAGACCGAAAGCATATTGAACTGTCAAGGGTACGAGCCGGGTAAAGGGCTCGGTAAGCATATTCAAGGAATAACAAAGACAATGACACTCAAAAAGCATGGTACTACTTTTGGTCTGGGATAAGAGTACACTTGGAAGGAGTTCAGGGACTGGTTGCCACCATGGCGCAACCCCTACTACCCATTGGAGCAGCCCATACCCCGCATAGAGCAGACTTTCCAGCCGGCTGACGTCATATAAGGTACAAACGAAGAAGAAGCGCTAGCAGTGATAAGAGATTTATTTCTGGATGATGAGGATATGGACTGCTGTGTCATCTTTGAAGAGGAGGGGGAGGAAGGCCCTTCCATACAAGTCGTGAGCAAGGGATCACATCTCCACAATTGGTCTATCAGGACGACCAAAGCTCGTCGAGCCTCGGGGTAGGAAGGCTAACAAAACAAACATTATTTACAGTTTATTTATTTAAAGCATTTCCTTCCTTTTCGCATTTTTAATTTCTACAAGAAAGAGCTCTTAGCTTAGGTAATGGGTAGAAAACGTGCTTATAGGACCTTACTTATTTGTGCATTAGATAACATGCATAGGACATGCATTTCACATATTAGAAATCCTGTTTTAGGACTTTCACTTTCAGCATGTTATTATACTCATTTCGTGATTCTGGTCAGTTAATAAACAAGCAACATCAACTGTCATAAAGTCATTGCTGCATTTTTCATCTTAGAAACCATGTTTTAAGAACTCCTACGTGCATTAGATATCCTGTTGCTTAAGATCTTTCACTCGTTTGAGTTGCAATCGTTAAAATGTTTAACTAGCCTGCTTAATCTAATAATCCCGTAAAATATGGTTAATTTGTGTGAAACGTTTCTGCAAGTATATATCCCCTTAAAATCAGACTTAAATATGCATGTTCACCCTTTGATATAATTAGGCAATGTAGGCGACGCCTAGGCAAACTTTAGGCCTATATGCATATTGAGATCAATTAATTAGGTTTAGGTCAGACCAGTCCCCTTAAACATTTTACTTCTTGATGCTTGCCTTCCTATTTTACCTCACTGAAGCCATTTCGCTCTATTTAAAAAAAAAACAGTTAAAATTGTATATTTGCTTCCTCTAGGGCTCACTGATTTTGTACTATTATGTTTAAACTACTGTGTTTTCAAAATGTCTCATTCTGTTCAAAATCGTGCCATTTCGACTCCTTATTTGTATGCCCTTTCAAGTCACTATGTTTTGATACCATCTTACTACTTCTTTTGCTACAGTTCTTTAAAAAACTAACAACTACTACTCTATGTTGAGCCACTGTATTTATTTATTTATCCTTTAAAATCATTTCAAACTCATGCTTTAATCTATGTTCACTGAAGGCTTTTAATCATTGCCTATTTCTAAGTTCACTGCTGCCTTCAGCGATTGTATTCTGGTCACTTATCACTATTTTACTTCAAAAAATGGACTCCAATGATTTTCTGCTATGTTTTCTTGAAAACCTTAATCACTGTACTTCTGAGTTTTACCAGTACCTCTAATTGCTATATTTCTGAAAAATCAGCTATTTTGAATCCTCTGCCTTCATTAAGTTTTCCAAATCAGATTCTTCTTGATTTACTGTTTTACCCAAAATTCCTGTTTTAAACTCCTATCATTGAGACTTTAAGTGTGTTTGAGACATGCCAATTATATGTCTATCTGTGGAGGGATCTATGAGCCTTTATTTGCCCCTATGTGTTCCTTCATATGTGAAGTCTTACTTGTTATGAATGTCGCTTAGTATTTTGTCCCTTTAACCTAAGGGTTCAGCCTAGTTCTTGCCTTGTAGGATTAGTAGTCCTAAACGCCCTCCAAGACTTATCGGATGGGACGGGTAATGGCACGCCACAAGCTTTCGTGACCAACACGCGCGCTTTAAATAACCTTTACGGCGTGGGAAGGGTAGAAAGCAGATATGATGACCGGTGCGCTAATACCACGTGTAGCCGCCTCCTCGAGGTGTAACATACCGGGTATTGCATCAAAGTGATCCGTATTACTGTAAACCTAGTACAATTCTTTTCAAATGTGTATGTTATTCAAAACCTTTAAAGATTTTCATACTTGTTTTAAATCCCCTCATATGTGAACCTTACTTGTTACTTGCTCATCGTCCGAATTCACAAAACTAATTGGCTGGGACCCATAATTGTGGATCTTGAGGGGTGCCTAATACCTTCCCCTTGGGATAATTTCAAGCCCTTACCCAATCTCTGATAACGCAAACTAGTTCATGAGTTTTCAACTCTAGGTTCCCTAACGCACCATAAAAATCGTTAGGTGGCGACTCTTCCTTGAACCTCTTCCTTTAAAGAGTTGTCCAGATTGTCATAAATCCGATCTCTCCGTACCTAACCCGTGCGATAGAAAAAGGGGGACCGATAGTTTACTCAAAAGTCAAACCTCCGGTCAACTTCCTTCACTTAAGCTTCAAAATTTGAAAATTCTCCCCTAATTCGACTCCGGATTATCCGGAAACTGAATCTAACCATGCACACAGGTCGATATGCACAATGTGGAGTTGTTTATGACCTTACATCACCAAACGGAGCTTAAATTCCCAAAACGATCGGTTGGGCCGTTACATTTTCAAACCTAGAGACTCTAGAGGCGATTTTTCAAGAACTTTTCTTCCCCAATTCATTGGTGAGTGATTCTAACCTCTTTTATTTCAATCTTCCATTAGATTTCATAAGATTTCAACCAAAAATCTAGGATTTTCATCGTAAAAATTGGGGGCTTGGGTAGAATTAGGGATTTTTATAAAATTTGAATTTAGACCTCAAATTGAAGTCGGATTTTGAAACAATACAAATTGTGCTTGGGGGTGAATGAGTAATTGAGTTTTCGTCCGAATTTTGGGTTTGGACCAAGCGGGCCTTGGATCGATTTTTGACTTTTGGAGAAAAAGTGTGGGAATTCTAAATTATGCCTTGCAATTGATTCCTTTACAATAATTGATATTATTGAGTCAATAGTGGTTAAATACGAGTTGTTTGGAGGCGAGTTATAGGGGAAAGGCCCCGGTGGAGCTCTGAGTTGACTTTGGAGAGGCAAGTGTTGAGTTTAACCTCGATTTGAGGGAATAAGGAACCCTCGGACTATGTGCTATGTCAATTTCATGTGTTGCGGCGTATATGCTAGATGGCGAGTGCTTATACGCCGCCAAATTACTTGGTTCCTCGATTTTTCTACTTTTTCCTTTATTATCTCCTTCCATATTTTAACTGTTATGTGCCCTAAATGCCTTCCATGCTTTAATTGCTACTTGTTAATCATTGTTTCTCCTATTAAAAATGTTAGACATCTTCATGATTTCATGACTTGCTGCTAATTGCCTTAATTGACGTACTTGCACTTCAATTTGTCATTTACTAGGCTGGTCTTGCCGAGTAGTATTTGATACGTGAATTTCCAAGTTGGTACAAGGTTTTCTTACTGTTTCAGCTTTATATCAATTATGGTGGTTCTTGTGATTTGAAATATGAAATTAATTATACTTAGTGGTTAATTTAACTGATATGGCAGTATCGGGTTGCACGCCGCAACATGTGAAATAAAAGTGGATTGATGTGGAGGAATAAGGGTGAATTTGTACTGATGTGGTGGGATCGGGTTGCACGCCGAAACAGGTGAAATAAGGGTGGATTTATACGGTGAAATATAGGTGAATTGTGATATTGATTTGTTATATGGTGCGATCTGGTTGTGCGCCGCAACATATATATATTTATTTATGATTGTTGATATTATTACGGTGGAATAAGGGAGGATTGTGTTGTACAGTGGGATCGGGTCGCGCACCTTATTGAGCTGTATGGTTTTTGGTATTTTCACTCGAAACTCTAATGAATTGGTAATTTTGATAGTCACCAGCTTATTTCTTGAGGCTATTGCTATTATCTTCTATTGACTGTCCTATTTTGTTCCATACTTCCTTTATTCTGTCTTTATTATATACTGCGTATAGGTTGTAGTGTGAGTGACATGCCTTAGCCTCATCACTACTTTGTCAAGGTTAGGCTCGGAACTTACAAAGTACATTGGGTCAGTTGTACTCATACTACGCTCTACACTTCTTGTGCAGGTTTTGGAGTCGTTCCCAATGGCGGTTATTAGGGTGCTCGGCTTGGACAACTTTGAGTAGACTTGAGGTACAACTGCTCAACGTCCGCAACTCCTCGAGTCCCCTTTTTCTTTTATTTAGCTGTGTATATATCTTCAGACAACTTTATGTTTCATTCAAACCCTTGTATGTATTATTCTAATAGCTCGTGTACTTATGACACTAGGTCCAGGGTTGTATCATATATTTTAGCTGTTTTAGCTTCCGCACATTACTTTGGATTATTATAATTATTTCAATGCTTTCTCATTATTAAGTCTAAATTGTTGATAAAAATGAACAAATTGTTCTAACGTTGGCTTGCTTAGCAAGTGAAGTGTTACGCGCCATCACGATCCCGACAGTGCGAGTTTCGGGTCGTGACAAGTAGTATCAAAGCACTAGGTTGCATAAGTCTCAGGAGTCACGGGCAAGCTTAGTAGAGGTCGGAGGATCCGTACCGAGACGTCTGTACTTCACTTTTAGAGGCTATGGAGTTAGGAACAATTTCACTTCTAATCTTCTCTGTCGCGCAATTTTATTTCTACCATTAATGATTGAACTCTTCTATTCTTAATCTCTCGCAGATGGCGAGAACACGCATTCCATCTTCAGGTGGACAACAACCAAATCCCCCAGCAGCAGCTGCTACGAGGGGCAGAGGTCGAGGACGAGGCAAAGGCAGAGCTCAGCCTAGAGCTCGAGCACCAGCACCAGCAGTGGATCCTCTGGTAGATTTTGATGAGGAGGTTCCATCTCAGACTGTACTTTTTGGACCAGCTCAGGTCCCGGAGGGGTTAATCGCCACCCTAGTGCTTCAGGACGCTCTAGTCTGTTTGGTGGGCCTTATGGAGAGTGTGGCCCAGGTCGGCACATTTCCTATGGAACCAGCCATCTCTTAGGCTGGGGGAGGAGCACAGACTCCCGCGACTCACACTCCAGAGAAGATGGCTCCCAATATCAGACTCTAGTAGCCCCACCAGTTGAGGTAGTTCAACCGGTTGTTGCGGAATAGGCCGATGATGGACCCGTCATGTCTTTTCAGACTTTATGGAGATTGAACAAGTTTACTTAGCTCTTTCCAGTTCACTTCAGTGGTGCACATTCAGAGGACCCACATAATTATCTTAACAACTGCCATGACGTGCTGCGGAACATGGGTATAGTTGAGACCAAGGATAAGGATAAACATAAGGCTAAGCATTGCCTTCCCCTGTATGAGACTAAGCATTTTCTCCATTTTTCATGAGGCTAAGACCTACCTCCTTAATTGCATAAGACTAAGCATTGCCTTCCCCTGCATGAGACTAAGCACTGTCTCCATTTTTCATAAGGCTAAGCCCTGCCTCCTTAATTGCACGAGACTAAGCATTGTCTCCCATCTTGCATGAGGCTAAGCATTGCCTCCATAATTGTATAAGGCTAAGCACTGCCTCTTTAATTGCACGAGACTAAGCATTGTCTCCCATCTTGCATGAGGCTAAGCATTGCCTCCATAATTGTATAAGGCTAAGCACTGCCTCTTTAATTGCACGAGACTAAGCATTGTCTCCCATCTTGCATGAGGCTAAGCATTGCCTCCATAATTGTATAAGGCTAAGCACTGCCTCTTTAATTGCACGAGACTAAGCATTGTCTCCCATCTTGCATGAGGCTAAGCATTGCCTCCATAATTGTATAAGGCTAAGCACTGCCTTCCCTTGCATGAGACTAAGCACTGTCTCCATTTTGCATGAGGATAAGCCCTGCCTCCTTAATTGCACAAGACTAAGCATTGTCTCCAATATTGCATGAGGCTAAGCATTGCCTCCCTAGTTGCATAAGGATAAGCTCTGTCTTTCCTTTCATAACCACAAATGGTACACTACTCAAAACCTTGCATTATTCCCTACCTTGGGGCTAAGATCTTCCCCCGATCTTACACAAAGCTTTGTCTTATTTCATTCCAAGAATCATGTCTTTGCATCTCATGGGTTGAGATATCGCCATTTATTTCGGAGGCGTCATTGTCCTAAGGCATCATCCTCATAGCCGGAAGACACCGTGACATGGCCCGAGGATCTCTCAAATATTGCACATCATTATTCAAAGGCATCATAGTTCAGAGGCACCATCCTCATAGCCCGAGAACATCACTTCATGGCCTGTGAATCCCCTATCTCACGATTCATGGCCTGGGATGTCATGGCTTAAGGACATCACCCTCATCGTCCAAAGACGGTTCTCATGGTTCAAAGGGAATTTGCATCATGTCTTAATTCTTGCAATAATCCATATATATTTTCCTGCATCGTGTTTTAACTTTTGCAGGTGATCCAGGAAGTAACAGTTCTCATAATTGGAGCAATCTTCGCTCCAACTTCCGTTCAACGTTCATATCCTGCAATTATTTCAAACGTAACTAACTACCGTCTGTTACTCATTCCCATCTAACCGTTCAGATATCCATAACCATTCCCAAATACATCCATTTTACAATCCCGATATCGTCCTATCCAGAAGAATTTATCCATTCTTATAACAACTCCATCAGTTTATTCCACCGTTGGATCCAAAACTACACATAGCCCGAATCCTGTAAAACCAGGGATCTGCAGGCAACTCAGAAACTAGGGTTCGGCCTATATTTTTCAAAATCAACCCATTCGGTCAAAATCGGTCATCATTTCTTTAACCGACAACTCTTTCATCCTTCCCAGGTAAAGAGGGGCAGCTGTTAATACCCAATTTTCCCTTGATATATATATATATATATATATATATATATATATATACCCGACCAGTAATTTTGAGCTCTAGAATGTCATTCAGTAGTTTGAGGTCATGAGCAGCTTCGTTTCAGGTATTATGACTCGTAGGCGTGGTCGGAGTTGAATTTCGGGAAGTTCGAAGTCAAATTGGAAAGAAAATTCTCATTTCAGAAGCCTTAAGTTGGAAGAATCGACTAAGACTGGAATTTGGAATTAACGACTTCGGAATTAGGACCTGAAAGTTCCAGCAGGTTCGTATGATGATTTCAGACTGGGGCATATGTCCGGATCGGGTTTTGGATAACCCGGGAGCATTTCGGCGTATATTGTGTAATTAGAAGGAATTTCATAAGTCTGAGTTGAAGTGCATTTCAGTGTTATTGATGTCCGTTTGGGATTCCGAGTCCGGGAATAGCTCCATATGGTGATTATAGAGTTGGTAGTGCGATCGGAAGTGAATTCGGAAGTCCGTAGGTCATTTTGAAGTCATTTGGCTAAAGATGGAAATTTGAAGGTTTTTGAGAAGTTTGACCGAGAGTTTGACTTTTTGATATCGGGATCGGATTCCAATTTCGGAAGTTGGAATAGGTCCGTAATATCGAATGTGACTTGTGTGCAAAATTTTAGGTCAATCAGACGTGATTTGATAGGTTTCGGCATCGAATGTGGAAGTTTCAAGTTCTAAAGTTCATTAAGATTGAATTGGGGTGCAATTCATGATTTCGACGTTGTTTGATGTGATTTAAGGCCTTGAGTGAGTTCGTATCATGTTTTGGGACATGTTAGTGTAATTGGTTAAGGTCTCGAGGGCCTCGGGTGGATTTCAGAAGGTTAACAAAACGAATTTCGGATAAAAAAAAACTGCAGAAATTTCTGCTGCACTTTTGGACAGTAACTGGTGCATTGTGGAGCTGATTGTGGAGGCATATATATCAACATATATAATGAATCTGAAAAGTTGCAAAACATAAAAGTTGTAGCCCTTGCATTCTAGTTTTCAGAAAAATAAACCATTCATAATTTGGACATTTGATAAGAAAATTATGATCGATTGAAGATGGCTGGTGAAGAAGTTTCGACAGAATTTACTGATGCATGGAGCCGAATTTGGAAGCCCACATCTCGGAATATATAAAGAGTTATATGGTGTACAACCTATTAAATGAAAGATCTTCGAGTCTAGTTTCTAAATCTTCAAACCGTTTGTCATTTGGAGATTTCTACAAGGAGTTATGGGCGTTATAACAGAAGGTGTATAACAGGGGAAAATTGTAATAGGATGTACAACCTGCACAACGCAAGGTACAACTCGATGAAGCATGGGCATATTGTTTTAAAAATGAATTTTGGCCCATTTCTTTCATTTGGCTTGGACGATTTTGGAGAGCTCAAGGAGGGATTTTCACCAAGCAACACTAGGTAAGTGATTTCTTCCTATTTTTGAGTTAAATATGTGATCTTACATGGATTTAGACATGGAAAATTAGTATAAATTTGAGATTTTTGGGAAAGACCTAGAATTTGAATTTTTGGAGTTTTACCATGAATTTGAGCATGAAAATTAGAGAAAATTATTTATTTGAGTTAGTAAAGCTATGAGTAGAATTTATCTTTGAGAAATTTCGGAATCCGGGCACGTGGGCCCTGGGCATTTTGGTTACCTTTTCGAGCGGAGTTGGGAACTTATATAATTTGAATTCTTACAAGTATTAGAGTGATTTTTATTGGTTTTCCTGTTATTTGAATAGTTTTGGGGCGTTGTGCATCAATTGGAGTCGTCGGAAGGGCTTGGAAGCCGGTTATGAAACTTCGGAGCGAGGTAAGTCTCCTTTATAACTTTGTGAGGGGGAATTGTTCCCATAGGTGAAGCATTAATTATGTGCTACTATTTTCGGGGGCTACGTACGTACGAGGTGACGGAAGTCCGTGCGTAGCTATTATTATGCTTGTGTCCGGGTAGTCTAGGATCCACTAGCATGCCTTACGTGTTGTACTTGTGATCTTGCCAATAATATTAGATTGTTAATTCTATCGAATTAGTAATTGATTACCTAATAAGGTTAGATTTTACTTTTCTTAATCATTTAGAAAGAAAATTTTACCACTTTCTTGAGTAACTGCTTTCTTGATAAAAATATGAACTTATTGTGTGAATATGTGTATCTATGGGTTCCTGAGTGACATGTATGATTCACGAGCAGGATAACCCTATTATTTATATATGACCGCGTTGCATGATCGATTCGTGAGCGGGGGAAAATAGATGCATCTATGGTTCGAGCCGTTCGACCCTTCGACAGTGCATATTTTATTATTGTTGGTCCGCGCTGTTCGACCCTCGGCATTTCTTGCGCATGATAATTGATGCGTATTTTCTGTAATTATTACCTGCTTATTGGCCTATGAAGTTTGAAATTGCCAACTAAAATGACGAAGATTTAAAGTGTTAAATGTGAAAGAAGTTGTTATTACTTATCCCTGATTTTATTAAATTGCCTATGATATTCCCGCTTAGTGTCTAATTCGACCTCTCGTCACTACCTCTATGAGGTTAGGCGGAATACTTACTGAGTACACGTTGTTTTCATACTCATGCTACACTTGCTATGCATTTTTATTGCACAGGTACTTTCAAAACAATGTGGCTGGCTTGGAGATTTAGGCGAGCTGCATCATCCGGAGGCGATCCGCAACTGACAGAGTCTCCCCCAGATGTATTTATTTTAATTTTAAATTCCTTGTCCAAATGTATTTCAGACAAGCATTGTAGTATCTGTTTAATTCTTAGAAATTTGCTCATGCACTTGTGACACCGGGTTCTGGGATGTGTTTGGGATGTATTTTATTAAAATGGAATATTAAACTATCGTATTTACTTAGCGAATTTTATTCAGTTATTATGTAATAATGTGAAAGGTAATGATTTTGAAAACGCTAAAACAGGAAATTTAACTTAACCATCATATGATTGGCTTGCCTGACAGTGGTGTCCGGCGCCATCACGACCTTATGGATTTTGGATCATGACAACTTGGTATCAGAGCACTAGGTTCCCTTAGGTTTCATGAGTCATGAGCAAGTATAGTAGAGTCTTGCGGATCGGTACAGAGACGTCTGTACTTCTCTTTGAGAGGCTACAGGGCTGTAGGAGTACTTTGCTTCTTGATTCCTCATCGTGCGATTTGATTCCTTTGAGTCTTATGCCTACATTTCTTGTTACTCAATCTTATGCGTCGCGAAGTGCTTGCTATAAATCAGGAATTGAGGAATTGTAATGGTACCTCAGATGGGGTGCGGGATGTTTCTCCCTATGAAGTTTATTGGGGCTATTGTCATTGCTCTGCGGAAGGATATTATGTTGTTCAGCTTAGTAGCTGTGTTTCTGAGAGCTTTGAGGCTATGCTCATGTCGTTATGATTGGTCACCGCACGGTATCGACGTAGTGATAGGAAGCTTGCCTATATGTCGGGGCAGTGAATGACTTGAAAAGGGGGTCTTCTCAGGGCGTGATTTTGAGATTTCAGTATTTTAGTTCCGGCGGAGGAAGGGCGATTGGACTATGAATGTTCAAGTTTGGGTGACAAAGTAGTAAGACTTGGTGTTTTCAAGTGAGGTGGAGTATTCACCTGTGATGTGATATCGTCGTCTTTGATCGAATAGAATGTGTTAAGTTCGCCGGTGCTATAGTTTCTTCGGTTGCATGGGGTCAGAGTATTGTGAAGAAGTATTGAAGAAGCGGCTGTCAGAGATCTTGGTGTGCGGTGGTTCAATATTGAATAAGTATTTATAATGAATGCGACTCGAGAAAGATGATCCTCGGGAAGGCCTAAGGTTGTGGTGATCTGTTGGTTTAAGTGCTACAGAGAATGATATTGAATTGAGGCAACAACTAGGCAGTATACGATGAAGGATGATATGTGAGAAGTGCTATGTAGTGGTTCCATTTCTAGGAGGCCAGGAGTAAGAAGCGGAAGTCGAGAAGTCGCGTAGAGGGGGAGTTCGACCAAAGTGGGAGAGCGACAACATAATGGTGAATTAGAAGATATTGTAGCACATTTAGTAGATGTCCATGAGGAGCGGACGGACTAGTAAAGTTGGTGAATGAGAACATGCTTAGGATGGGGTATTGATGTTGTATAGAGTGTGCAATACAATGTCGTTGGAAGGTGTTATATCTAATTTCCACAGGTGGGTTAACTCGTTTGAGCAGGTTAGCGGTCGTGCAATTGGAAAGTATCTGCGAGGAATTTTAGTGGCTATTCGGTAGGAGGCCGAATATGTGAATGATGCTAGAGAATTTGAGTATTCAGGGAGTGCTAACAGAATAATTTAGGAGGATTTGATCGATTGGTTGGGCAAGACCATGTCAGCAAAGAAGAAAGAATTTCGGTGAGGTCCAGAGTGGTGCAAGGAGTAGCTTCAGGTGAATTGGGAGAGTTCCACCGCCTGCGATAGGGTTACAAGATTATATTCTCATGGGGTCGTGGATTATCGACGTATTGGCGAGTTATTACAGCTAAGGGGAAAGGACTAAAATGGTAATTGTGCATGGGATTTGATAAATTTGTGCAAAAGTTGGCCCTATTGGACCAGGGTTAGGCTTTGGAAGATTCAAAATTTATGCTTAATGCATAAGCGAGTTGTAAGGGTAGTGACTCAGTCACGTACTTCATTGAGAAGGCGTTCCTGTGCTAGAGGAGCCTTGGATTTGATTGTATTCGGGGCCAGTCAGAGTGGGTGACTCTCAATAGTGGTCCTGATGAATTCGAAGTTAAGAATGTGGTGTTTAAGGGTTTCAAGTAGCAGTATGATTAAGAATCAAGCTTTTGCAGCGTAATTTCTGAGAAAGGGAAAATGGTTGGAGTGTTCTATGTTATTTTCAGCGTGCAGAAGAGTATTCGAGGAGTGAGAGAAATAAACTCTGGATTGTAGAAATATTATCAGGAGGGTATGAGACGGTTTGCGAGATTTAGATAACATGGTCTCGTGAATCAAGGCCAATCGGGATGAGTGAGGATTGAGTTTGCAATGAGTTGAATGGGGTTACTATTATTTCTGAGGCAATTAAGGATGATTAAAAGAAGATAAACTGGTTAGCCATGGTTGAAATGGAACATGTACGGTAGTGATCAGTTCCTTCAATGTGATTAAGTTATGCATGAGGTTTGTTCCGGTGCGTGCAAGGCTTGTCGGCTGCCGTAATGGACTTTATTTGGAAGCATTCAAGTACTATGGCCTGTCAGGTGTAGGCGAATCCTAGAAGGTTTATGGTGGTACAGACCACTACTTAAGGATTTGCATGTTGGGTGATTGTGAGAATTCACTTGTGTGTTGTTATGGTTCTCTTGAATTGAGGTAAGTAAAAGGTTTCTATATGATGAAGTGTTCCCCTATTAGTGGTTCAGGAGTTATGATGGAATTCTTGCGTAATCCCATATTGGCATTTTAGGTGTAGTAAACGGTATGTAACAGGAAGTAAGGATCGAGATTGCGGTTCGGTGTTAACAAGGATGTCATGAGCTCGGATGAGCGAGAAAAAGAGATTTGAATGTTTAGAGTAAGCTGGTGTTGTCTTCAGTGTCACCTGAGATCGGTGTTTGATGAAAGAAGCTTTGTATCCTGGTTATGGGTTCTTGATTTGTTTTATAGCATCAGTATGGTCGGCGGTATGGATGTGCAGACCTGTTACCCTGTGTGGAAGGGCGTGGGAGAATGACCACGGGAAAATTGTATGAGTGTGACATGTAGTCACTTATTGGATTGAAGATTTAGATTGAGTATAAGGAAGTGTAATATTGCTTATTTGAGAATTTATGCCTAGAAGGCGTCCGATTCTTCTTTGTTGTGGATTGTGGGGTGTTGTCCCGGCTATGATGGTGGTTCTTGCGTGTTATGAGGAGAAGTGGGTTATTATGGACCTAGGTAAGGCTATCACCCTAGTTCAGTGCGAGCAGAATCGACTTGAAGTATGTGAATGGATTTAAACAAGATTATGGGCTTCGTGCGAGTCAGATGTGTTCATTTCAGTATAGCGCTCCTCAAGGAGGGGTGTTGGAATATCAGATGTTCTTCCGTCTTCATCAAATTCATATGATATTATGATTGTGCCGTGTGAGTTGTGAAACGGCTTGATAAATTCCTATGTGCTGAGTTTCCACGTAGTAATTTGTAATAGTGAGCAATTCAGCTCTGTGTATATCTCCTTGTGTGAATTTTATGATGGGATCAGGCGGCACGCCGCCACATGTATGTTATTTGGATCGGGTTGCACATCGCAACAGTGTGATTTTGAGTACGGTTCCCTATAATTGTTTTTCTTGTGTTTTACACCCTATTTTCTGAGGAAAGTTCATATTAGTTGCGTGAGTCGAGTAGTCCCTTCCCGAGTCATTTCCTTATGTATCATGTTCGAGTTGTGGCCTATTGGTGCATTGTGGCATCGTGTGAGACTGATGGTCATGTCTGGGGGTGATTTGTTGACTGAGCAGCTCATACTGGGTGAGACGAGATTTATGGATCAGGGATCGACGCGGTAAGATTATGTGAAGTATATTACAGGACAAATACCAGTATTTGGGTAGTGATGAGGTGATGATTTTAGTAAAAAAAGGAGAGAATCAATGTTTGGTTAACTCTGCAATTGGTTAGAAATTTCTACACATCTCCTCCGTTGTGGTGGTATCGTCAGCATTATAGCAGTATGTATATATATATCAGCAGATGCATTGGGAGCATCAAATTTGTGGAATTGTGGCTATTAAGTTTCAGGAAACATCATTGTGGTTAGATGGTGAATTATGCAGTGCATGGTGTTAACTCAGCAAAGGTACGCATTCGTGTTTTGGTACCTCGTGTGGTAGTTGATACGGTGTTTACATATTGGAAACAGGCTTGGCAAAGAATTTCAGGTGTTGGAACTGGGTTCTGAGCTTATTGTATGGATAAAAGAGGATATATTCATATTTGATCAATCTAATGTGCTCAACTGGGTTGTGGTAGCACGGGCAGGTGCACGAGGTGTTAAACCGCGATTTCAGATAACTCCAGAGCAGTTCTTTGCACGTTCGAGGACGAATGTATGTTTAAATGGGAGAGAATGTAACGATCTGACCGGTCGTTTTGAGCTCTAGTGCGTCATTCAACAGTTTGAGGTCATGAGCATCTTCGTTTCAGGTATTATGACTCGTAGGCGTGGTCGGAGTTGAATTTTGGGAAGTTCGGAGTCAAATTGGAAAGAAAATTCTCATTTCCGATGCCTTAAGTTGGAAGAATCAACTAAGACTGGAATTTGGAGTAAACGACCTCAGAATCAGGATCTGAAGGTTCCAGCAGGTGACTGGGGAGTATGTCCGGATCGGGTTTTGGATAACCCGGGAGCGTTTCGGCGTATATTGTGGAAGTTAGCATTTTAGAAGGAATTTCATAAGTCTGGGTTGAAGTGCATTTCGGTGTTATTGATGTCCATTTGGGATTCCGAGTTTGGGAATAGCTACGTATGGTGATTCTGGAGTTGGGAGCACGTCGGAAGTGAATTCGAAGGTCCGTAGGTCATTTTGAAGTCATTTGGCTAAAGATAGAAATTTGAAGGTTTTTGAAAAGTTTGACCGAGAGTTTGACTTTTTGATATCGGGGTCGGATTCTAATTCCGGAAGTTGGAATAGGTCCGTAATGTCGAATGTGACTTGTGTGCAAAATTTGAGGTCAATCGGACGTGATTTGATAGGTTTCGGCATCAAATGTTGAAGTTTCAAGTTCATTAAGCTTGAATTGGGGTGCGATTCATGATTTCGACGTTGTTTGATGTGATTTGAGGCCTCGAGCGAGTCCGTATCATGTTTTGGGACATGTTGGTGTAATTGGTTAAGGTATCGAGGGCCTCGGGTGGATTTCAGAAGGTTAACGAAATGAATTTCGGACAAAAAAAAGAAAGAAAAACTGCAGAAATTTTTGTTGATGCACAGCGCAAGGTACAACTCGATGAAGCCTGGGCAGATTGTTTTAAAAACGAGTTTTGGCACATTTCTTTCATTTGCCTTGGACGATTTTGGAGATCTTAAGGAGGGATTTTCACGAAGCAACACTAGGTAAGTGATTTCTTCCTATTTTTGAGTTAAATATGTGATCTTACATGGATTTAGACATGAAAAATTAGTATAAATTTGAGATTTTTGGGAAAGACCTAGAATTTGAAATTTTGGAGTTTTACCATGAATTTGAGCATGAAAATTAGAGAAAATTGTATATTTGAGTTAGTAAAGCTATGGGTAGAATTTATCTTCGAGAAATTTCGGAATCCGGGCACATGTGCCCGATGGCATTTTGGTCAACTTTTCGAGCGGAGTTGGGAACTTATATAATATGAATTGTTAAAAGTATTAGAGTGAATTTTTATTGGTTTACCCATTATTTGAATAGTTTTGGAGCGTTGTGCATCAATTGGAGTCGTCGGAAGGGCTTGGAAGCCGGTTATGGAATTTCGGAGCAAGATAAGTCTCTTTTCTAACTTTTTGAGGGGGAATTGTCCCCATAGGTGAACCAATTAATTATGTGCTAATATTTGCATGGGATACGTACGTACGAGGTGACGGAAGTCCGTGCGTAGCTACTATTATACTTGTGTCCGGGTAGTTTAGGACCCACTAGCATGCCTTACGTGTTGTACTTGTGATCTTGGCAATAATATTAGACTGTTAATGCTATCGAATTAGTAATTGATTACCTAAGAAGGTTATAGTTTACTTTTCTTAATCATTTAGAAAGAGAATTTTACAACTTTCTTGAGTAACTTCTTTCTTGATAAAAATGTGAACTTATTGTGTGAATATGTGTATCTATGGGTTCCTGAGTCGCATGTGTTATTCACGAGCAGGATAACTCTATTATTTATATATGACCACGTCGCATGATCGATTCACGAGCGGGGGAAAATAGATGCATCTATGGTTCGAGCCGTTCGACCCTTCAGCAGTGCACATTTTATTATTGTTGGTCCGCGTCGTTCGACCCTCGGCATTTATTGCGCATGATAATTGGTGCGTATTTTATATAATTATTACCTGCTTATTGGCCTATAAAGTTTTAAATTGCCAACTAAAATGACAAAGATTTAAAGTGTTAAATGTGAAAGAAGTTGATCTTACTTATCCCTGATTTTATTAAATTGCCTATGATATTCCCGCTTAGTGTCTAATTCGACCTCTCGTCACTACCTCTATGAGGTTAGGCGGGATACTTACTGAGTACACGTTGTTTTCGTACTCATGCTACACTTGCTTTGCATTTTAATTGCACAGGTACTTTCACAGCGATGTGGCTGGCTTGGAGACTTAGGCGAGCTGCATCATCCGTAGGCGATCCGCAGCTGACAGAGTCTCCTTCAGATGTATTTATTTTTATTTTAAATTCCTTGTCTAATTGTATTTCGGACAAGCATTGTAGTATCTGTTTAATTCTTAGAAATTTGCTCATGCACTTGTGACACCGGGTTCTGGGATGTGTTTGGGATGTATTTTATTAAAATGGAATATTAAACTATCGTATTTACTTAGCGGATTTTATTCAGTTAGTATGTAATAAAGTTAAAGGTAATGATTTCAAAAATGCTAAAACATGAAATTTAACTTAACCATTTAATGATTGGCTTGCGTGACAGTGGTGTCCGGCGCCATCACGACCTTATGGATTTTGGGTCGTGATAATATATATATATATATATATATATATATATATATATATATATATATATATATATATATATATATATACTTTCAAAATTGTGCATATACATCATCATCTTGATTTATAAGCATCACAAGTTTTTTTGTAATTTTCCATAATACTTTAAGGCTTTAAACCAATTTATTTCTGCTTTTTATTATATAAATATCCAATAATTACCCTCTAAATTATTTTTATGACGATTTATTAGTCTAAACTTATATTTTATACCAATATGAGGTTTTAAATATTTTTAGTGCATTTCTTATAATTGCATTTGCATTTTCAAGGCTAAATTCCAAATTTTGCAATAATAGTCCATATGCATATATAATTACATTATTTATGCAGAAAATGACTTTTTATATTTTTATAATGTTAAGTAATTATTTTAATCATTTTAGTGCATAAATGATATTTTTTGTTATTTATTAATTACTTTTATAAATTATTATTTTATTAAATATTGGCTATTTAAAATCTTGCCCAAACCTTACCTATTTTACGGACCTAAACTATCCAGACCTTGGCCCAATAGCCACATCCCAATCCTAAGCAACCCAACCCATTACTGAGTGATTTTCTACGGTATCACCTAGTACTTGCCTAAACATGGCAAGTACTCTTACTTTGATTATGTCTGATTGACTCCCATCTCTTGGATCTGGACGATATCCCATCCACACACGTTTATTCTACACCGTGTGAGTCCGATTTTGTTCATATTTTGCTGATTCGTACCTAACCCTAAAACTAGGGTTTCAGATCTCTTTTAGATCGAACCCAAAACTGGTTCGATTCTTTGATTTTATGCGATATTTCTGTCTATGTTCATCTTATTCTATGCAACATTTGATTTTTTTTATATTGGATTCTGCCGATTTTGTGCTTTCCCTATAATTAGGGCTTCAAAATTTTCTCTTTTCCTTACGGATTTCGTTTGATTTCCTTTCTAGTGTTTGACTGATGATTTTCTATGTTTATGTGTTCGATTTCTACACTATATAAACCCCTCCCCTCCCTCCTTTAGGGAAGACTTCAGAATCACTATAACCTTACTAGATCTAAAAGCTTCACTCTGTTATTTGCTCTATACTTTGGTTTTTGTCGGCTGAAAGCCATGTCCATTAAGTTCTGGGTCTTTCTTTCTATTCTAAACGCTGTGGACTTTTGTTCTTTCTCACACTTTCCCTAAACTGGCGAGTTAATGAATTTTTGTAATTTTGTTCCTATGTATCTGTGACTTGCATNCATGCACTTGTGACACCGGGTTCTGGGATGTGTTTGGGATGTATTTTATTAAAATGGAATATTAAACTATCGTATTTACTTAGCGGATTTTATTCAGTTAGTATGTAATAAAGTTAAAGGTAATGATTTCAAAAATGCTAAAACATGAAATTTAACTTAACCATTTAATGATTGGCTTGCGTGACAGTGGTGTCCGGCGCCATCACGACCTTATGGATTTTGGGTCGTGATAATATATATATATATATATATATATTA
>ML252933.1:95720-107350 GCA_005239495.1 Nicotiana undulata | reverse complement strand
CTGGTAGTCTCAATCTCGCTATGGCGTACGACCCGATCCCATAATATAATCAATCATCACTCTACCGTGGCATACGATCCGATCCCATAATATAATCAATTATCACTCTTCCGTGGCGTACGACCCGATCCCATAATATAATCAATCATCACTCTGCCGTGATTCTCTTATCACACTTAAATCAAGCCAAGTATCACAACGTTCAAAGACAACAATACCAATCACACAAGTATACAAGTCATGTCTATGCTACAACAGGGGAAAGCAATGAGCATGCTGTGTCCTTGCTACCCGAACGAGGCAGTAATAGCCACTACGTACGGACTCTCGTCACTCGGTGCGTACGTAGCCCCCAAACAAGATCACATAGCAAACAAGGTTACCTAAAGGGACAATTTCCCTCTTACGAAGTTAGAAAGGAGACTCACCTCGATAAAATCACTCCTCGGACCAAGGACCAGATCAAAATATGCGCCCGAAATTCTGAAACTACCCTCGACGGCTCACAGCTAGCCAAACATAGCATAATTGAATCAATTTATGCTCCAACAATAAGAATTAACAAGAAATCCCAAAATATAGTATTCTTGAAGGTTTTTGAAATTTCGACCCCGGGCCCACACGTTCGGATTTTTAAAATTCTTGAAGGAATGAATTACCCGAAGCCCAAGGATCGTAATTACATAATATATTTAGGAGTTCATGGCTAAAAAATGGATAATTCACTAATTATCAAAGCCCTAGGAATTTCTACCAAATTTCATGATTTTTGTTTCTTTTAGGAATTAACCCGCTAAATTCCATGCATAATCGTGAGAAATAGGAGAGAATTGCTTACCTCTTCAGTGGGTGGTTGTGGGAGGTGTTCTTCAACCTTGGGTGCTCTCTAATGGAGGTAAAAGATGACTAATGAGGAAGACAACCCGTAATTGAGCATTTAAATATTGCCCAGGAAAACCTTCACTGCGATCGCGACATCAGTCCTGCGATCGCAGAGACCAAGCTGCCGGACCACTGCGATCGCGGCTGGAGGTCTGCGATCGCGGAGAACAAATGGTCCTGGGCCCCAAACGATTCTATGCGATCGCATAGATGGGGCCTGCGATCGCGGAGAGTGGGGAGTTAGGCTTATGCGATCACAAGAGTGAGGTATGCGATCGCAGAAGGTGGGGGAAGAGACTTATGCAATCGCAGGGTGATGTCTGCGCTCGCAGAGAATAAAATTTAGCCCAGAAGAAATCCCTCTCTGCGATCGCAATTATCCCTCTGCGATCGCAGAGAAGGAAACCAGACAGGAATTTTCTAGTTTTTCTAACTTAGCTCCCGAGGGTCTAAAACACCCCCGAGCCCCTGGGACCCCGTCCAAAATCACCGGCAAGTCTGTATTCATGATACGGACTCGCTCGAACTTCCGGAACATGAAAAACAACAACGGAACTCAGAATCAAACCCCTAAACCAAATTAGTCAAACTTAAGAACTTTGAAATTCTAGAATTCATTACATTACGCCGGACGGGTCTATACTACTCGGAATGACCCCAAATTTTGCAGACAATTCATAAATGACTATTTGGAACTATTGCAGGTCCCGGAATTCCATTCGGACCCCGATAGAATGAAGTCCCGTTCCAGGCCAAATTCTAAACTTAAGGAAATCCTGATTTCCATTTCGGGCGCTGAAACGTTCCCGGGTCATCAGAAACCCGAGCCGAACATACGCCCAAGTCCGAAATCATCATACGGAGATATTGGAGCTGTCAAAACTCGATTCTGTAGTCGTTTGCTCAAAATATTGACCAAAGTCAAACTTGGCCAAATAGACCAGCCTTAAGGAACCAAGTGTTCCTAAACCATCCAAATCATTCCAAATCCCGGACCACCCGATCCAACGAGTCATATATTACGAATAGCCGCTATGGAAGGTTTCATTTAAGGAAACGGGACCCTGATACGCAAAACGACCGGCTGGGTCGTTACACATACCAATTACACATTGAACAAGACAGAATTTAGACATGCTAAGCAAAAAAGTAAACAGGAAGATAGATTGAATTCATAGCCAATGAACTAGCGCAGGAATGGAACACATAGAGTTTGGGTTTCAAAATTTAACTAGAGACATACTAGTTAAAGAAGAAAGTGCAGAATATAAAGCATGTGTAGTTCCAATGTCTAGCCTTGGCTTTCAGCCGGCTAGACCAAGAGTTATCACAAGTAGTAGAGAAAGGAGAGAGAGTGTGAGTGTGAGTGTGTGTTCTGACCTTAGTGCTCGTGTGTTGAGAGGTAAAATAAGAGTGTTTATATAGCAGTTCAAGAGTAGAGAAAATAAGGTAAAGGAATTAGTAACCAGCAATTAAGGGGTCACAGAACCCAATCATACAAAGGAGTCCAACATAGACCTCCCTTACTTAAGGGCAATTAGCTAAACGGTAATGACATTGATTAATTAAGGCAAGAGGTTCAAATCAGACCCAATAAAGGAGTACAGAATAAAATAATCAGGGGTCTAATTAAGGAAAGAATTATGTAAAGGAATCATTAAATATACATGCAATCAAATAAGGTAAGAATGACTAATTAAAGTCGTAAACAGGGAAACAGGAAAGACTTAGGCATACAAACTTCTAACAGAGCAAATCAATCAGCCAAATTTCAAAGTAACAGTGATTTCTGAAAAGTATATATCAACTCCCATAAATAGAAAAATATACTAAGTAAAGATTTCACAAAAATATAGCAATTAGCCGGAAAGCCAGATTCGAACCCTAATAGATCTCAATTAGGGCAAAAATCACAAAGTACTGGACTTGACAAAGGAGAATCGTGTAAGTAAAAAATACAGAGTGAATCAATACGACTGGTATCATGTAAAGACTCCAAATTGAAGCAAAAAATTAGAAAACTAGAGTTTCACATTAAATCGACTAGGGTTTAAGTAACTTTTGCATAAATCGGTCAAGAAGACTAAGGGATAATCGATTAAACATTTAGAAGTCAGGAAACCTTTGAAAATAACTCGTAATGAACCCTATTTTAGGGAAAAGCCGGAAAATCAATTAGAACCATAGAATTTCAAGGGAAACATGTAAGAGTTGCTCGATTTGTCTCAGATCTATACAGACCTGAGAAGATCAGAGATAATATACTAAGGTTGTTTTTAGAAAACATAACATAGGTGAGAACATAGGCCTGGAAACCATAAATTCGTAACAAAATAAGAAAGATCTCTTACTCATAGTCGAGCAAATAGCCTGAGACAGGAAAAGAAGCAAGGGTGCAAACCAGAACCGCCTAGGTTCCTTGAGATCCTCTCAAGGATCTAAAAAAAAACACAGAGCCATAGTGAGTAGGAGGCCAATATAGGCCTGAGAAGACATAGAAACATCACAGGATGGAGATATATGCCAGTGACGGCGCTTGAGAATTAGGGTTTAGGTAGAGAGAGTTTAAAGAGAAGAGAGTGGGTGACNGGGGGGGGGGGGTCCATTAGGTTTAATTAAGGAAGGGGGGATCTGGACCGTTGATAAAAAATGATCAACGGTCAAGATTAGACGGGATATTGGGTCGGGCAGAAAAAGGGGTTTGGGCTGGTTAGAGAGGTTAAGGCTAGAAACAAAAGGGGTTATTTGTTAAATACCCGAACAATTGAATAAAATTAATTTATAAAATAATTAATAAATTGTAAAACATAATTTTCATGCATGGAAATATTTTAAAATAACTATTCGACATTTCAAAAATACAATGAGCAATTTTCTAGTAAAATAATGCAATAATGTACGCATGGGCTACAATTGCAAAGTTATTGCAATTGTAACCAAAAGTGTAAATCTGGAAATTTTATGAAATAATTTGAACTTAATATGACTATAAATAGTAATATTAAATCAAGAAATATTTTAAAATCATTTCTGATGCAATTTTGTAATTATTTATATAAAATTAAATATAATGGAAAACTAATTTAAAAATGCAAAAATTATGGAAAAATACGAATTGATGCTAATGCATAGTTTTAAAGGTATATATGCATTTCAAACTTGTAAGGCCCCGGAAAAGTTTGCTAAGTATTAGGATTTCGGGATGCTAGGTAGGCTAATTATAATATTTTATGTGCTATAAATATGATGCAAATAAACTGTATATGGTAAATAAGTATATAAGTCATATAATAAGTAATGTGGGGTCCTAGGAGAGACCTAAGTTTAAGCCAAATGGGAAAATTTCATAATAGGCTAAAATTCCAAAGGTGTTTGCACTAGTCCACACTTTGAACGAGCATATCTAAATATTTATAAGGTTATGTGATGAACAACCTATCAATTGAAAGGGCTTCGAGTCTAGTTTTCAACGCTTCAAATCATTCGTCATTTGGACATTCCTACATAAAGTTATGATAGAATTACCAAAGGCTGGAAATATGCGATCCTGTGTCAAATCTGCGATCGCAAAATCAATATGCGGTCCGCATAATTGATCTGCGACCGCAAATCTGGTCGCAAAATGGGCCAGTGTAGCCCTGTGTTGGGCACCTGTTTCACGATGCATTTTGCGGCCCACATTCTTTTTTTTGCGGTCCATTATGCGACCGCAGACCCGGTTTTTGAGGCTTATTTTTCTTATTTTTATAACCCGACCCCATTTTGATAAATAAGTTTAGGGGCTTCATTTGGGGTCATTTTCTACTGATTTTAGAGAAGGTTGAGAGCATATATATATAGAAAGAAGGGACCTAGCTTCATAATCACTCAAGTCTTGTTCAAGCCTTCAAGAATCAAGGTAGATAACCACTAGATTGTCTTCCATCCGGGTAAGTCCTACTTCCAAGATTTCATGCAAAATGTTAAGGGTTCAATTATGTTGTGGGGGTTAGAAATAGGCCATGCATGTGGGACTAAGTTATAGTATGTGATATTAAAGAAATAATTTGGGTAGTTCATGTTAAAATTGGTTGAGGGAAGAAGGAATTGCCATTTTTAAACCTTGTAGTCTACTTCACATGTTAGGTGTTTGATAAAATTCCTAAGAGAGTTAGTTACACCATGGGTAATATTCCTAATTATTAATCGATTTTTGCTATCTCCTTATAGATTGTTATTGCTAGAGGTGTTGGTGTATTGTAGAAACTTAAGGAAAATCTCTTTGAGGTATGGATGGCTAACTCTAATCTTCATAGAATGAACTTATTGGTGTTCAAATACCGGGTATGAGTCCCCTGCTTGATTCTCTGAAGAATTGATGGTTTCAATATGTTTAATTTGGGAAAACTCCTATTTCCATATGATTCTAAGTTGCTACCATGTCACTATGCTACTTGAAAATGTAAATTATGATTATCGCGCTCTATTCTTAATATGTGTACGAATCCTTATATATTGGTTCTAGTTGACATGGAGGATGATTATATGAAATGGTTAAATAGAGGAATGTAACACAAATGGTTAGATATGTCCAAGTGCCAAGAACTGTATGATAAATGATGGAAAAAGGAATGTGAATCGAATAATTAAAATTGATATGGTTATGTCCCAAAGTGAGATGGCTTAGCCGATCGGGCTGAGATCAAATTCCATGCTGTACACATGGTGGTAATTGCATCAAAAGTATGATATTGGTAATGTCTCACTGTATCAAGTGAGATGGCTTAATCGGGCTGTGATCGGACTCCGTGTGAAAATGACACGGTGGTAATATGAATTGTAATGCTGATGATGTCTCACTTGGGATGGCTTAGCCGAACGGGCCGAGACCGGACTCCGTGTGAAAACGAAACGGTGGTGTTATAAAATTGTGGCACTTGTCTTTAAAGGACTATTATTCAAAAGATAGAATAACGAATTAAGAAACCACGGTGACTCTTGTTTATGTTCCTCCTTTTTCTGTGAAATGTTATTTGATGCCTCTAATTGCATTACTACATGTTTGTTGTTTGTTCTATCTAGAGTAGAGTTTGTTCATATATACTAGTACTATTCGATGGTACTAACGTCCCTTTTGCCGGAGGCCCTACATCTTCTTATGGATGTAGGTGGCTCTGTAGCTTGTAGCGCTGATCACAGGTAGCAGTGCCTTCTCCTTTCTCCACAACAGTCTTGGTGATCCCCATTTCCTTCCGGGGTTATGTATAGAATATGTCGCATTTCTTTTGCTTATGTTGTTACGCTTTGAGGTATAGTCGGGGCCTTGTCGCCGGAAGGGTCACTTTGTCTTTTCCATCTTTAGAGGCTCCTTAGACAGATTGAGGGTGGTGTCGGGTACTAAAAATTTGAACTAGAAATGTTATTATTTGGCATATTGTTCCCTTCGTATCTATTAATTGTAATATTCTAGATATTATGGTTGAAACTGCTAATGAAAACAAAAATGGAAGTTTTTGAAAATATTATAATGTATGATTGATAGAATTTATCTCTTAATTATTCATAAATTAGTTTGGGTACAATGAAACCTAACAGACTTGCTCAGTCGGGTTTAGTCGGTTGAGCGCCGGTCGTGCACCCTGGTTTTTGGGGGGTGGCAAACTTAGTATCAGAGCTAAGCTTTTAAAGTGTCCTAGGATGTCTCGGAGCCGTGTCTAGTAGAGCCCTTCTTATCGGTGTGTAGTCGACCACATTTATAATTAGGGGGCTACTTAGATATTTAGGAATTCGACCCTTCTTTGATACTCCAGATCGTGCGATAGAGCTCAAGATAGGGAGTTAATCTCCCCTCTAAGTCTTATTCTCAAGATTTTTAATCTTTACACCATAATCTGTGAATTTGAAGCATGTGAGGAGGGATTGATCCCACCATTGAGTCCGAAGGGGGCTGCCCAAAGACTTGTTAGGGGAGTGTATTGAGCTGTGGAGGGATAGGTAGGACCTATCGCTAAGGGAAGTACCCTTGTCCCTATTAATATCACTGCACCACCAGATCATGTAATATATCAGTATGTTACCAACGTACGTTAGGGATGTGGAGTCGAGGGGCATCGATTAAGTTATTGCCCTATCAACCAAAAGTCACCAAGTAAGTTACCCCTTAGCACAACCAACGTACTCTTGTTGTATATGTACATCCATATTGAAGAGTTTTCATAGACATGGTCTTAATAAATGTTGATTCACAAAACATTGCATGGCCTACTCTTTGAACGAGATCCACTATCTCGTGAATCCACTCCACCGCAAATTTTCTTATATGCAATCTCTTATGACGTCGAGCTCTATAATCATGTCCTTGAATTGAGTTTTAATTGTAGAATTACTACTTCCGACACGCCTTTATAAACTCTCAACAAGGGACTATACCCGAAGAACTTCTTACCGAATGAATGGATGGACAATTCTAATATTTGAGCGCAAAAATAAAAAGATATTGTCTCTCGACCCTTTATTCTTCTCTATTCAAAACCAAAGGCAATTTTCTTCGAGTTTTCGCTTCAATCTATATGTTAACATAGTATCATAGTGAAGATCTGGCCTTGTTTTATCATCTTCTTTAGTCTGGCAGTGCCCTCACTCTTCTTTGTTGATACTTTCATTTTAACCTAGTGATTGGAATCGACAAGATTTTCATTTGCTTGGCGAGCTCTTCCTCTTCGCTTGCAAGTTATTTTCTGAATTTGGTCTGCTCAATTACTTTTGGTGACATTGCTAAATCTCCATCGAAGTTGGGGTTTGTCGAGATTCTATTTTTGTAGATGGATCATGCTAATTATTCTTGTGTTCATCTTATTCTTGGAGGTTATCCTTCTATTGGTTATAAGGAAGATGAGTACTTTCACTCCTCTTTTGATTTGCATGATACTTGTTTGAGTGTCTCTATCTGTTAATTGCTCTATTTTTCTACGAATCCAACTGATTTTAATGTTAGTAGTGGCTCCACTAGCCCTGAGGCTTTCGAGTTTACCCCTAGAAACCTCAAATCCTCTTTTTGTTAATTCCTCCAATATACCCGGTCTTCCCTTGGTTGTTGTCCTATTTTTCAAGTTCCAATTTTGGTTGTGGAAGGAAGATCATAATTGTGTGTTGGGCATCCAGAAATAAATTTTCCGTTATCGATGGTGATCCACCCGAATCCCCTTGCCAATTCAGCTGAATCCAGACAATGGGATAAATGTAACAATACCTTTATTTTCTGGTTAACTAGTTTTCGATCTTCTGATATTACTGGGATTTTTAGTATTCTTACATAACTAAACAAGGATATAGAAGTATAGGTGGCGAAGGCAAGTCAATCCATCCTCTCACTTTAGCTTCGAATCTGCTTTATTCAATATTAGCTATACTATCCCTTCTCACTCCTATTCCCCTTAGAAGCACTATCCTTAAAGGTTGAACTTTGACCCAGAAAGAGTATCTCTAATTTGAAAATACTTTAAGATATCTGGTCAATGGATTAACAAATGCCACAAATTACATGGGTTCGCACCTCACTTCAAGTTCATCAAGGGTTGATAGCATGCCGCAATTGCTGAGATTGAATGATCTCCCTTTCGATAATGGATTATCTACGCGTGTGCTAGTCCAACGATCCGCTTATCAGTCTAACTCTCACCTTTTTGGTTTTGGGTTAACCAAGGAGCAATACACCTAGTAGCACATTCATATGTCAAAGCCTTTCTCTCAGTCAAGCCTTTCAACGTTAGACGCAGTCACGGCCTGAAGGTGGGATTTCGGGTCATGACAAGTTGGTATCAGAGCTCTAGGTTGCTTAGGTCTCACAACTCACACACAAACTTGGTAGAGTCTAAGGGATCGGTACGAAGACATCTGTATTTATCCCCCGGAGGCTGCAAAGTTAGGAATAACTCCAGATTTCTTCATCTCCATCGTGCAAATCTATTCTATCATTGATGATTGAGCTTGCTTACTCTTGTCCTCTCTCTTATCTCGACAACACGCGAAGCGTCTATGATTGGACAAAATATGAAGCCCCAATGACGGATACGATCAAGGGAAGAGGCAGAAGCAGAGCACAGTCTAAAGCTCGAACACCAGCACTTATTGTACAGTCTCAAATGGATCTAGATGCGGAGGTTCTAGCTCGGTCAGTATATGTTGGACTAGTTCAGATTCCGGAAGGATTTATAGCTACTCCATTGTTGCAAGATGCACTAGTCCGTTTATTGAGGTTGGACAAGTTACCAAACAAGTTCCACTCCATTTCAGTGGTATATGTTTTGAGGACCCACATGATTTTCTTGACCGCTTCTATGAGGTATTGCACACCATGGGAATAAGTGTAAAGCAACAGTGTTGATTATATGACCTGTGAAGTTTAACATCGTGGATTATCAGGTATTGTGACCTATGACTTCGTGCCACGTGGGGGAAGTCCACTGTCAAGGAATAGATTGCGAGGCCGCATGTCATATCAGTTTTGGTTTGGAATGCATAAGGCCGGGAATTTCGGTACGTCTTCCTCCTTAATAACCCTATACCTCAGTACCAAAGGAGTTATTCAAAAAAAAAGTCTACAAAAGTCTACTCAGCGTGGAAGTCACGATAGCGTCAGGCCATACGACGGTATCAGAATATGCCATCAGGGTCGGTAAGTTAACCCGTCATACTCCTACGTTGGTTCGTATAGCCAGAGGGCGAGTCCCCAGACTCACGAAAGGACTCAAAAATGATTGTAAATATTGGACGACTCAGGGCAGGATGATACTTTATGTCGGCTAGTGGTAGAAATTTCCCTAGACTTGGGAGAGTCATATTTCATCAGAGCACTCAGGCTACGTGCCCCATTGCAGCTACAACTCAACTACATGATCACCTAGGGAAAAATGAGTCAGAATGTCGAAAGTGGAGGTTAGATTCCTAGAGGTGGAGACCCAGTCTGTTGATATATTTTCTATGGTATGGATGAGGTTGTTACATTAAATGGTTTCATTACAAGAACAATCTCTAATTATAATAAAGTGATGATTTTCTGAACTTAATTCGATTATGCATATCGAATAAAATTCATCTAATATGCTCCACTCTCGGGTGAGCTTCGTAACTCTTAAAATCTACTTATGTGAATACTTGTATTGAGAAATCCTATGGGGATAACTGTGTTTACCATTACGTGTTGAAATTTTGCTTAACGGAAAATATTTAAATGAAGGAAATAGAATGTTTCGATTGGCACGATATGCATATTACTTGTGATTCAGAATTGAGGAAGAGATCCTCGCGTGTTAATATGATTTGGTATATTTAGATCGGGCCTCGAGCCGCGGTGGAAGACATGTAAAGATGAGATCCTTGTGTTTAAATTCTCCCTTGTGAATCAAATTTTGTTTTGCTTTTACTTTAGTACTGGTAGGGAGTCATGCTTGTTAAACTTATTAATTATTTACAAAATAAGAGTAATAAAAATAACATTAATAAATAAATAAATAAATAAATTAATAGATAACCTAAATTAACTATCTGTGCGAAGTTTTCCAAATTCGTGCTATGATTATGGAGCCTTAACCTACAAGGTAGGTGCCCACCCCAGGTGGCGTTAGATGATGCACGTTATTTTGGGTAATTATGAGGTCTTTAAGCATCATATCTCGATATCATTGTGAAGGAATTGAAGGAGCAGTTACAGGATTGTTGGGAAAAGGCTTCATTAGGCCTAGTGTGTCTCCTTGGGGGTGCTCCAGTGTTATTCGTGAAGAAGAAAGATGGCTCGATGAGGATCTGCATTGACTACCGGCAGTTGAATAAGGTTACTATTAAGAAAAATTATCCTTTACCGAGGATTGATGACTTATTTGATCAGCTTCAGGGTGCTTCAGTGTTCTCTAAGATAGACTTTTGGTCTGGTTACCATCAGCTGAGGATCAGGGCGTCTGACGTTCCTAAGACGGCTTTTCGCACTCGTTATGGGCATAATGAGTTTTTAGTTATGTCGTTTGGGTTGACAAATGCCCCCACTGCTTTTATGAAGTTGAGGAATCGGGTATTCAGGCCTTATTTGGACTCAGTCGTGATCGTGTTTATAGATGATATCTTGATTTATTTTCGTAGTCAAGAGGAGCATAAGCAGCATCTTCGGGTTGTTCTCCAGACTCTGAGAGATCGGCAATTGTACGCCAAGTTTTCTAAGTGCGAGTTCTGGTTGAGTTCTGTGGCATTCTTGGGCCACGGTATTTTGGCAGAGGGCATTCAGGTGGATCCGAAGAAGGTTTCAGCAGTTAGAGATTGGCCTAGGCCCACTTCAGCCACAGAGATTTGGAGCTTCTTAGGCCTAACAAGCTATTATCGCCGGTTCGTGGAGGGGTTTTCATCTATAGCATCCCCGATGACAAAGTTGACGCAGAAAGGTGTTCAGTTCAGATGGTCCGAGGAGTGTGAGGCGAGCTTTCAGAAGCTCAAGACATCATTGACCACAACACCAGTGTTGGTATTTCCCACAGGTTCAGGTCCGTATACCGTGTATTATGATGCGTCACGGGTTGGGCTCGGTGGGGTATTGATGCTGGATGGCAAGGTCATAGCCTATGCATCTCGTCAGTTAAAGATACACGAGAAGAATTATCCAGTTCACGACTTAGAGCTTGTAGCTATTGTTCATGCCTTGAAGATTTGGAGGCACTATTTGTATGGGGTACCGTGTGAGGTATTCACTGATCACAAGAGTTTGCAATACTTGTTTAAGCAAAAGG
>ML252933.1:0-94850 GCA_005239495.1 Nicotiana undulata | reverse complement strand
GTATTCAGCGGAGAAGTTGGCAAAGATCTATATGAGAGAGATTGTCAGATTGCATGGTGTGCCCCTATCCATTATATCAGACCGAGGTACTCAGTTTACCTCCTATTTCTGGAGAGTATTTCAGCGAGAGTTGGGCACACTGATTGATTTGAGCACAACATTTCATCCTCGGACGGACGGACAGTCTGAGCATACTATTCAGATTTTGGAGGATATGTTGCGGGCCTGTGTTATTGATTTTGGTGGTTCATGGGACCAGTTCTTGCCTTTAGCTGAGTTTTCCTACAACAACAGTTATCAGTCGGGCATCCAAATGGCTCCTTATGAGGCGTTGTATGGTAGGCGATGTCGGTCTCCAGTCGGATGGTTTGAGCCGGGAGAGGCTAGGTTATTGGGTTCTGAGTTAGTCCAGGACGCCTTGGACAAGGTGAAGATTATTCAGGATAGACTTCGCACAGCTCAGTCCAGGCAAAAGATTTATGCGGACCGCCGAGTTCGAGATTTGGCTTTCATGATAGAAGACCAGGTGTTTCTTTAGGTGTCGCCTATGAAGGGCGTGATGAGATTCAGAAAGAATGGCAAGTTGAGCCCTAAGTACATTGGTCCATTTGAGATTTTGGACAAGGTGGCCTACAGACTTTCCTTGCCACCGCATTTATCAGCCGTGCATCTAGTGTTTCATGTATCTATGCTCCGGAAGTACATTGCAGATCCTTCTCATGTTCTTGACTTCAGCGGTGTCCAGTTGGACAAGGATCTGACTTATGCGGAGGAGCCGGTAGCCATATTAGCTAGGCAGGTTCGTCAGTTGAGATCGAAGAGTTATCCTTCGATTCGTGTTCAGTGGAGAGGTCAGCCTGCCGAGGCAGCTACTTGGGAGTCCGAGTCCGATATGAGGAGTCGTTATCCCCATCTTTTCTCAGACTCATGTACATTTCTATGTACGTTCAAGGACGAACGTTTGTTTTAGAGGTGGAGATTGTGATGACCCAAAAGGTCATCCTAAGTTAATTTAGCTAAATCTGTGTTCTGAGGCCCTGAAAGCCTCCGTTAATCTCACCTCGATATGCGTGTGTAGCCCGGGCATGTAGCCGGGAAGCTTTGATGTGAAAACTAGATGAAAGGTTGATTTTTATAATAATTAATTGATTAAAGTTGACTTTGGTCATCATTTTTGGTAAACTGACCCAGACCCGATATTTGATGGTCCCGGAGGGTTCGTACGAAAATATGGGACTTGGGCGTATGCCCGGAATCGAATTCCAAGGTCCCAAGCCCGAGAAATGAATTTTTAAAGAAAATTATTTTCTGAAAATAATTAAGGATTTGGAAAATGAATATTCATGTGAAAACCGTGTTACCGGGCCCGTATTATGGTTCCGGAGCCCGGAACAGGTTTAATATATGTTATGTGAGTTATTTGTGAAATTTGGTGTAAAAGGACTTTTGAAATGACGTGTTTCGGATCAAAATCGGAATAGTTAAGCCTTATGAAGTTTTAAAAAAATTCTATGAGTTTTGAGGTTTAATTCCTTGTTTTTGATGATATTTTGGTGATTTAAATGCTTGAATAAGTCCGTAGGATGATTTGGGAGTCGTGTGTGTCATTGGGTTTAAGGTTCCGAGGGCTCGGATGAGTTTCAGGTAGGTCCCGGGTTGTTTTTAGGCTTAAAATATAGCTGTTGGAGGTCACAGAACTCGATCCCTGAACTTACCACCGCTGTCCGCGGTCCTATTTTGGCGGACCGCGCTAAGGGCTTCGCGGCCGCGGTCGTTTTCTCGCGGTCCGCTGTGGAGGAGTTGGAAAACTGGCCGATTTCGGAGGCCTATAGATTTTGATCTACAAGGAACTTTGAGATGATGCAAAAGCGAAAGTTGTAGCCCTTCGAGTCTAGTTTCCAGAAAGGTATAGAAATTGTAATTTGGACATCTGTTGAGAACGTTATGGCCAAAATACTAAAGCATGTCACTCCAGTCACTGTTTCTTGGTTTTCTTCAGTTTTTCTTGGTTTTCTTCAGTGCGACCGCGGTGGGGGCCTGAGGGAGGGTATAAATAGACGGGAATTTCAGTTATTTTCACTTTTCAAAGCCCTAAAATCATAAGAGGCGATTTTCCAAACACTCTTTCTTCTCCAAAACATTAGTAAGTGATTTCTAACTCATTTGCTTTACTTCTTAACTTCTTTTTACAAGATTTAATCCTAGAATCTAGGCCTAAAATCATGAAAAACAAAGTAGAAGTTAGGGGTTTTGGGTAGAGTTAGGGTTTTGGGAATTTTGGACAATTCAACCTTATTTTGGGGTCAGATTTCAAAACAAATTATATATTTGGACTCGTGGGGAAATGGGTGATCGGGTTTTGGCCCGAGCCTCGTGTTTGGACACGGCAGGCCCGGGGTCGAATTTTGGTATTTTTGGAAGAATGCTAGGAAATGGGTAATAAGGCTATGTGATTGATTTATTGAATCATTATTGATATACTTGAGTTAATGTCTAGATAATATCGTTTCGGAGTCGGATTCCAAAGGAAAGGCGGTGTTAGAGGCTTGATTGCTATTTTTTTGGACCCGAGGTAAGTGTCTTGCCTAACTTTGGTGAGTGAATAGGTATTGTGTGCTATGTGTTAAGTGTTTATCATGCTCAATGCATACGTGAGGTGAAGAGTACCTATGCATTGTGTGTCAAGCATGCCCGTGAGTCTATTTTTGATGAAAATCTTATTATTACTTCCATGTTCGTCATAATATGAATTTGTCTCTACTTGGAAGTTGAATATTGTGAAATCTCTGGGTGATGAACTCATGATGTATTAGTTCGATTGAAAACCCAATTTTAAAAGATATATCTGAAATGATTGGTTATAGTTGAGACCCTTGCCGGGCAATTGTTATGATATTGACTGATACTTTCCCCTTGCCGGGTGATTTTGAGTTGTATTTCCACTATGCTGCATTCCTTGCCATTTATATTGTCATTGTTTTTGTGAGGAAGAGTGTAAAGCACGAAGGGTGATGCCGTGCCATGATTTACATTGATTACATTGACATACATAATACATTGCATCGTGAGAAAGAGAGTAAAAGCACGAAGGGTGATGCCGTGCCATGTTTAATGATTATTTCACATCGTACATCGCATTGTGAGGAAAAGAGTAAAAGCACGAAGGGTAATGCCGTGCCATTATCTACATTTCTGGCATTTACACTGGTTTCCTTAGCATTCATTTGTTAAATTGCCTTTTCTTGTCTGCTCTTCATGCTCATTTAACTACTCTATCTCATATGTTCCCCTTTAACTGCTCCGGCATCCCCATACTTGTCTGTCTATCTCTTAACTTGTTTTTCCATGCTTTGGGTTGTAGAATAGGACAGGTTAACGTTTTTGCTAAGTCTAGCCTCGTCACTACTTCGGCCGAGGTTAGGCTTGGCACTTACTCAGTACATGGGGTCGGTTGTACTGATACTACACTGCACTTCTTAATGTTGTGCAGATCCCGCACCCAGACCCAGTGGACAGCGTTGAGGGAGTCTCCTTCAGTCCACCCCAGAGGCTTCAAGGTATACCCGCTGGCGTTCGTGGGCCTTGGCGTCTCTTCTATCCTTAGATCTCATGTTGTCTTGTCCTTTATCTAGTTTTCCAAGACAATTATGTATCTTCTTTCAGACTTTGTATTTAGCATTCTATAGATAGTTCGTGAGTTGTGACTCCCGGTTTTGGGGCTTACGCGTCGTTTGTATTTACTATTCCACTTAGCTTTGAGGCATTTATCTATTTTCCGATGTTAATGATGGTAAAGTGTTTTTCGTTAATTCTGTTAAATTGGTGTTTTGATGTTAAATTAACTGTACACGTTGGCTTGTCTAGCGGGTTCAACGTTAGACACAGTCACGACCTGCAAGTGGGATTTCGGGTCGTGAAAAGGCATCAGGAGAACCTTGCCTGAAGAACAGGGTCAACATTCGGTTTTCAAGTTAAAGTTTTGGCAATCAGGCGCCCACCTGGAGAACAAGGGAATCAACTGAAGTTTTGGCAATCAGGCGCCCACCTGGAGAACAATGGAATACAATTAAAGTTTTGGAAATCAGGCACCCACTTGGAGAACAAGGGAATGCAGTTTTAAGTTTTGGTAATCAGGCGCCCACCTGGAGAACGAGGGAGTACAATTTCAAGTTGTGGAAATCAGGCGCCCACCTGGAGAACAAGGGAGTACAGTTTCAAGTTGTGGAAATCAGGAGCCCGCCTGGAGAAAAGGGAATACAGTTACAGTTTTGGCAATCAGGCGCCCACCTGAAGAACAAGGGAATACAGTTCAAGTTTTGGCAATCAGGCGCACACCTGGAGAACAAGGGAATACATTCAAGTTTTTGGTAATCAGGCGCCCACCTGGAAAACAAGGGAATACAGTTCAAGTTTTTGGCAATCAAGCGCCCACCTGGAGAACGAAGGAATACAATTACAGTTTTGGAAATCAGGCACCCACCTGGAGAACAAGGGAATGCAGTTTCAAGTTTTGGTAATCAGGCGCCCACCTGGAGAACAAGGGAATACAATTCAAGTTTTTGGCAATCAGGCACCCACCTGGAGAACAATGGAATACAGTTCAAGTTTTTGGCAATCAGGCGCCCACCTGGAGAACAAGGGAATAAAGTTAAAGTTTTTGGCAATCAGGCGCCCTCCTGGAGAACAAGGGAATACAGTTCGAGTTTTGGCAATTAGGCGCCCACCTAGAGAACAAGGGAATACAGTTCAAGTTTTTTGCAATCAGGCGCCCACCTAGAGAACAAGGGAATACAATTCAAGTTTTTGGTAATCAGGCGCCCACCTGGAGAACAAGGGAATACAATTCATATTTTTGGCAATCGGGCGCCCACCTGGAGAACAAGGGAATACAGTTCGAGTTTTGGCAATCAGGTGCCCACCTGGAGAACAAGGGAATACAGTTCAAGTTTTTGGCAATCAGGCACCCGCCTGGGGAACAAGGGAATACAGTTCGAGTTTTGGCAATAAGGTTCCCACCTAGAGAACAAGGGAATGCAGTTCAAGTTTTTGGTAATCAGGCGCCCACCTGGAGAACAAGGGAATACAGTTTCAAGTTGTGGAAATCAGGCGCCCACCTGGAGAACAAGGGAATACAGTTTCAAGTTGTGGAAATCAGGCGCCCACCTGGAGAACAAAGGAATACCGTTCGAGTTGTGGAAATGCCCACCTGGAGAACAAGGGAATACCGTTCAAGTTTTTGGCAATCAGGCGCCCACCTGGAGAACAAGGGAAGGCAGTCCAAGTCTCGACAATCAGGCACCCACTTGGAAAACAAGGGAACCCGTTTGAGAATTCAATTTGCGTTAGCAACAACAGAAGATCGCCGAAAAATGCGAGTCGACAACACGAGATGATCAACAAAAGTAGTCTCAATCTAGAATAAAAGAAGAAAAACAAAAAAAGAAGTATCCAAGTGCAGAACCAGAGACAAGATATGATTGCTCAAGACATGACTGAGTCACTAGATTTGCATGTCCCGTCGTGCTTCGTCGAAGTCGTGGAAGAATAAATCAGCACTTGCAACTAGCAAGGGCCAAGGTTCAAATTTAAAGTCTGCATGAAGACCATTCAGGACTCAAGATCAACCCTCAGAATACTTATATATAGGAATCTTGTAACTCATAGTTGACAGGTTTAGTTAGTCTTTTTCATTTTTGATTTTGATGTAATAACAAGGCCGCTGACCGGAACCTCGACGGAACGGAACCTCGATCGGCTTTTTCACCTTGGTATACTCCATAACTCTTCCTATATCTGAACTACACGTGGCTTGATTCCTTTATAGCCAAGGATATGTAGGCAGCTAAGATACCAGGGCCCGGTCACATTCTCCTTTTCTTTAAGTTTTTGGTCTCTCTAAATAAGGGACACGTCAAAAAACCCGTCTAATCATTCTTTGTCTGAAAACTCTTCGTGTTTCCAGTCAAAGAGGGGCAACTGTAGACGTGTAATTTTTTACCCTCCCAGAGATTTTATACATTTCAGTGTTTAATATTTAGTTTAGGCTTAATATCGTCATTTTAGCTAGTTTTAACTCTTTTACTTTATTTTAAGTACAAAAATTTAAAAATACAAAAAATGAGTTTATTTTAATATTTAATTAATATTTTTTGAATTATAAATTTTGTATCATTTTTAGAAGGAAGGGTGAGTTTTTGGGTTGTAAAGTCCATTTTTTGGTATTTGACCCAATTTCAAAAGCCCATTCCCCTTAGCCCAATACCCACTAACCTAACCCTAAAACCTATAGTCATTCTTCAAATACTATACACCCTTCAACACAGAGACCGGAGGAAAAAACATTCTGAAGAAAAAAGAGGTTATCGTCGCTACGTCCAACTGCCGCCCAGCTCCAGCGAGACTCCACCACGCCGGCAGCCACCCACACCACCCCATCACCTTCTTCTTCTTCTTAACCCAGCTCCACACCTCCACCAGTCACCCACCTCACTTCTTCATCTTCCACAGATAACACACAAAAAATGAGACAACCATCCATCTCCATCTCTCATAGTTGCCGCCGCAGAAGGTGATGACCGGTGAAGGCTATAGCTCTTGTTTCCACGATGCCATTGCTGCCTCCATTCCCCATATCCCTCATCTCCATCTCAAATGCCAGTGATCCCATTAAAAACAACCATATTTAGTTTGATACTTGTAGACGTTGTTTAGATCTGACCGAAAACGTGTAGTTCCGACGACCCTCTATTGAATCCGGCGAAACAAAGTTCAGACCCAACTCCAAAAACAACCCGAAACAATAGCTCCAAACACTAAAACATAAGAGTCTTTGTTGAGGTGTGAAGCTCCGTCGAGGTTCTCGGTACCGTTTCCGATTGTGGTTAGTTCGTATAAAAGTTCAGCAGAGTTTTGTTCCTATTGTATCGAAGAGTATTTAGTTGTCGAAAGGTTATGGAGCAGCTGGATATGCATCCTTCGTTGCAGTTTATGCTGTGTTAGAGGTTAGAACTATACTGTATTTTTCTTTGTTTAAAATCTTGCAAGAACTTTCAACAACTTTCTTGTTTATTAGCATACTGATTTTTGGTAACTTATTGGATATATAATATGGCAGTGGTCCTTTCATATCTTAGATGTGATTGGTTGCATGTTTTCATTTTATTTTTTTTGTTTAGAAGATGCTTATAGGAGGCGGGTACTGCAAATTAAATGAGTATAAAGATTTAATATTCTAATTATCACTTAAAGGGATTCTAATGTATTTAAGATTTAGAAGCGTGATAACAAATTATCATGGCTATGGGTACGGTTCCCCTGGCATGGCCACGATACGTAATGTTAGTAGTGGCTCCACTAGCCGTGAGGCTTTTGAGTTTACCCCTAGAAACCTCAAATCCTCTTTTTGTTAATTCCTCCAATATACCCGGTCTTCCCCTGGTTGTTGTCCTATTTTTCCGGTTCCAATTTTGGTTGTGGAAGGAAGATCATAATTGTGTGTTGGGCATCCAGAAATAAATTTTCCGTTATCGATGGTGATCCACCCTAATCCCCATGCCAATTTAGCTGAATCCAGACAATGGGATAGATGTAACAATACCTTTATTTTCTGGTTAACTAGTTTTCGGTCTTCTGATATTACTGGGATTTCTAGTATTCTGACATAACTAAACAAGGATATATAAGTATAGGTGGCGGAGGCAAGTCAATCCCTCCTCTCACTTTCGCTTCGAATCTGCTTTATTCAATATCAGCTATTGTAACGACCCAGTCGATCGTTTTGCATATTAGGATCCCATTCCTTTAACTGAAACCTTCCATAGCGGCTATTCGTGCTTTATGACTTGCGGGAGCAGGTGGCTCGGGATTTGGGGATGGTTTGGGTGATTTAGGAACACTTGGTTCCTTAAGGTTGGCCTATTTGGCCAAGTTTGACTTTGGTCAACATTTTGAGCAAACGACCTCGGAATCGAGTTCTGACAACTTCAGTAGCTCCGTATGATGATTTCAGACTTGGGCGTGTGTTCGGCTCAGATTTTTGATGACCCGGGAGCATATCAGCGCCCGGAATGGAAATCAAGATTTCCTTATATTTGAAATTTTGCTTGGGACGTGATTTTATGCTATCGAGGTATGAAGGGAATTACGGGATCGGGAATAGTTCCGTATAGTCATTTATGACTTGTCTGCAAAATTTAAAGTCATTCTGAGTAGTATAGACTCGTTCGGCGCAAAGAAGTGAAATCTAGAATTCTTAAGTTCTTAAGTTGATTCAATTTGGTTTTGGGGTTGAAATTTGAGTTCCGTTGTTGTTTTTCATGTTCCGAAAGTTCGAGGGAGTCCGTATCATGAATACATACTTGCCGGTGCTTTTGGATGGGGTCCCGAGGGGCTCGGGTGTGTTTTAGACCCCCGAGAGCTAAATTAGAAAAACCAAAAATTCTGCTATCTGGTTTCCTTCTCTGCGATCACAGACGGTGGGTTGCATTTGCGGAGAAGGATTTTGCTGGGTTGTTGATTGTTCTCTGCGATCGCAGCCTCCCCTTTGCGATCGTAGAGGTCTGGGTTCCACACCTTCGCGATCGCAGCCTTTTCTCGCGATCGCATTGAGTCGCATCTGGGCCGGGTGAGTTGTTCTTCGCGATAGCAGGACCTCTGCCGCGATCGCAGAGGTCAGGCAAGCTGGTCTTCGCGATCTCATAGAAGCATTATCTGGGCAGTTTAATTAATACAGGAGTTGGCCTTTTTTTCCCACCATTCCCACCTTTTTCCTTGAGCTTTTGGAGACATTTCAAGAGAGCTATTCCACCATTGTTGTCAAGGTAAGTAAAACTCCATAATTGTTCTAGCTTTAACATCAATTCCTAGTTAAATCCCCCTTCTAAATCCTAAAATTTATGAAATTGGGTAGTAATTTAGGGATTTTTGGAATCTTATGAATTATCCATTTTAGCCATGAATTCTAGCAAGAACTTGCATAATTATGATCCTTAGACTCCGGGTAATTGATTCCTTCAAGAATTTTCGAAATCCGAACGTGTGGGCCCGGGGTCGAAATTCCGAAAACCTTCAAGAATGCTTAATTTTGGGATTTCTTATTAATTCTCCTTCTTTGAGCTTAGAATTGATTCAATTATACTATATTTGGCTAGTTGCGAGCCGTCGAGTGTAGATTTCGGAGATTCGGGCGCATCCTTGATCCGAGGGGTGATTTCGTCGCGAGGTGAGTCTCCTTTCTAACCTTGTAAGAGGGAATTGTCCCCATAGGTATTCCATGTGTTGTATGTTTGTGTTGGGGGCTACGTGCGTACCACGTGGCGAGAGTCCGTACGTAGCGACTACTATTGTCACGTCCGGGTAGCTTAGGACCACAGCATGCCATGTATTCTGCCTTAAATGAACTATATGCTTAGATTCATGCTTTTATATATGTTACTGTTTTCCTGAGCTTTCATTTACTTAAATAATTGGAAAGGATTGTGGTGAAATGAACTTTACATTCTGTGTGCACATGTTGTCGCTTCGTAATTACATCCCGCGAGCGTTATGTAATTTCCTTCACTCTTATGGGAGCGGGACGTACGCCACGGCGGATAAGCGTGCACTCTTGGTTTGGGCCGGTCGATCCACGTCAGTGCACCGGGATTCAATTAAGAATGCACTTTTGGTACGGGTCGATCGATCCCCGACAGTGCATGGACGAAGTTACACTATGATATGATTGGACCACATTTAGACGCACTCTTGGTACGGGACGGTCAATCCCCGGCAGTGCGTAGGCAGGATTATTTGTAACCATGCACTCTTGGTACGGGCCGGTCAATCCACGGCAGTGCATAGCTATTTAGACGCACTCTTGGTACGGGCCGGTCGATCCCCGGCAGTGCATAGTTATTCTTCCTCAAGACTCCGACCGGTTGTCTTACTCCTGTGTGTGCATGTTTGTTTGGTACTGTTTTCCTGATTTTTGATTTGACAGATGTTTGGGAAGAGGGACAGGTAAGTAGTTATTGCTTTCAATATTTATTTGGGAACTCTGTATTCTCTTTGCAACTGTGGTGCACTGTTTACATGTCTACTATTTTCCTTATATCCTGTTTTATACTATTACTGTTGGACCTTAGTGAGTATCGAGTCGACCTCTCGTCACTACTTCTTCGAGATTAGACGGGATACTCACTGGGTACATATTTATTTATGTACTCATGCTGCACTTTCTTTTCTTCTGTACTTAACTGTACAAGTCCAGAGGCTGGTATACCTGATTATCAGGCCGGTGCTAGGTATTGATTGCATGATCATACTTCACGGTGAGCTGCTCTTATTGGAAACTTCCTAGCAGCACCCTAGAGTTTCTTTTGTCATGTTCTCTGTCTATTTCATTCAGATTAAGGCCCTGTATTCATTTTTAGTCATTGTATATTCAATAGTTTCCCGTGACACTCGTGACACTAGTTCCTGGCACACATGTAATTTGTATTTTGGGTTTGAGCTATGTATCTATATATGTGCTTCAGTTTGGCCCTGTGCCTTTATATTTTCATGATTTTAATGTCGTATCATGCTAGCATTATGTTAATTGGTTAAAATTGGTAATTTCCGACATGTTTAATCAGGCGGGGAAGGGGTATCACCTAGTGCCATCTATATTGGCTTGCCTAATCCCGCTGATGGGCACCATCGCGACCTGAATCAGGATTTGGGTCGTGAAAACATGGTATCAGATCTTTAGGTTCACGTAGTCTCATGAGTCACGGGCAAACCCAGTAGATTCTTATGGATCGGTACGGAGACGTCTGTACTTATCTTCAGGAGGCCATAGGGTGTTAAGAAACTCCTCCCTTTTCAGATCCTATCGTGCAATCTGTGATGTACTCAAATTGATCTTCTACTCTCTCACAGATGGTGAGGACGCGTGCTTCTCATGTTCCTAATCCATAGGAGGCCGCTACCCCCGCCGCTCGAGGTCGTGGTAGGGGCAGGGGTAGGGCTCCTGTTCGAGGTAGGGGACGAGGGCATCCCAGAGCTGTACCAGTTGCACCGCTTGAGGATCCTATTATCGAGGAGCATGATGCGTTGCCTCCAGTTGCTCCTGCTCCAGCGGATTTTATGACGGCAATAGGCTTCCAGGAGGTCATGGGCCGCATGTTGATATTTATGGACACTATGTCCCAGGCAGGCGTACTTCCAGCAGACCCTGTTACTTCCCAGGCGGGAGAGGGAGTTCAGACCCCTACCGCTCAGGCCACCGGACAGGCAACAACACATCACACTCCGGGCACACCGCCCGTGAGTGGAGTTCAGCCTATCGTAGCACAGCCAGATCCCAGGCCAATCGTAGATGGACCCGACTTCGCCCTCCAGTCTTCAGGGGTGAGAGGGGTGAGGATGCCTAGGATTTCATCGACAGGTGCAGGGACAGACTGCACAATATGAGGATACTAGAGTCATATGAGGTGGACTTCACCACATTTCAGCTTGAGGGACGAGCTCGCCGCTGGTGGCAGTCCTATGTTCTTAGCAGGCTAGCGGATTCTCCTTCTGTTACTTGGAGTCAGTTCACCCAGCTATTCTTGGACAGATACATTCCACCGTCCGAGAGAGAGGAGCTTCGGGGTCAGTTTGAGAGGTTAGAGCAGGGGCAGATGTCTGTGACGGATTATGAGGCGAGGTTTTCAGAGTTATCCCGCCATGCTCTTATGATATTTCCCACTGATGCCGGGAGGGTGCGGCGATTCGTGGCAGGTTTACATCCGGGTATCAGGACCTTCATGGCCAGAGAGGTAGAGATGGGTACCCCATACCATCTTGTAGTCGAGATATCTTGACGGATTGAGGGTTACCGTACGAGGAGCAGGGAGCAGGGTCAGCAGGACAAGAGGGCCAGGTTCACATGTGACTTCAGGGGTGCTCCAGCTAGGGGCAGAGGTCAGTTCGGAGGCGTTCAGTTTAGTAGGCCTTCATATTCAGCACCTCCACTACCTCCCAGGGGTATTCCAGCGAGGCCTCAGTTTAGTGCCATGCCAGAGCACTCTTACCATCCACCAGCCATCCAGGGTGCACCCAGCGGTTACTCCAGCCGTCAGAGATCCTCTGGTTCCTATTTTAGTGCCTTGTCAAATGATTCTTATCGCCCTCCAGCTATTCAGAGTTCTTCTTCTTCGGGACAACAGACTACGACACCTAGAGGTTGTTTCGAGTGTGGGGCGCTGGACCATATGATCAGGCAGTGTCCCAGGTATCGGGGCAAGGCCGTGTAGTAGAGTCACCAGCCTATGATTTCAGCACCAGCAGTTCGACCACCTAGGGGTGGGGGTCAGGTTGGCAGGGGCCGTCCTAGAGGGGGAGGTCAGTCAGGAGGGGGTCCGTCAGCTCCAGCTCGTTCTGGGGGAGCTCAGTCTTCGGGTGCTTCAGCTAGATTCTATGCTATTCTGGCCAGATCAGACACAGTGGCCTCAGACGCTGTGATTACAGGTATTATTTCAGTCTGTGGTAGAGAGGCTTCGGTGTTATTTGACCCAGGATCCACATACTCATATGTTTCAGCATTGTTTGCCCATTATGTGGATGTTCCTCGTGAGTCCTTGGGTTCTCCCTTGTATGTGTCCACTCCTGTGGGCGATTCTGTGGTGGTAGACCGGGTCTACCGATCTTGTGTGATTACCTTCTGTGGACTTGAGACTAGAGCCGACCTGTTATTGCTTGATATGGTAAATTTCGAGGTTATTTTGGGCATGGATTGGCTATCTCCTTATCATGTTGTGTTGGATTGCCACACTAAGACAGTTACATTAGCCATGCCTGAGTCGCCGAGGTTAGAATGGAGGGGTTCTTCAGTTAGTGCATTCAGCCGGGTCATTTCCTATATGAAGGCTCGGCACATGGTCGAGAAAGGTTGCTTTGCTTATCTTGCTTTTGTGCGAGACACCACTGCCGAGTCTCCTACCATTCATCCAGTGCCTGTTGTTCGAAAGTTTCTGGATGTGTTTCCTTCATATCTTCCAGGCATGCCCCCAGATCGAGATATAGACTTCTGCATTGATTTGGCTCCAGATACTCAGCCTATTTCTATCCCCCCTTATCGTATGGCTCCTAAGGAGCTAAAGGAGCAGCTTGAAGAGTTATTGGCCAAGGGGTTCATCAGGCCGAGTGTGTCGCCGTGGGGTGCTCCAGTCTTATTTGTGAAGAAGAAGGATGGGTCTATGCGGATGTGCATTGACTATCGTCAGCTAAATAAAGTGACCATCAAGAATAAGTATCCTCTGCCGCGCATTGATGATTTGTTTGACCAGTTGCAGGGTGCTCGTGTGTTTTCTAATATTGATCTGAGATCGGGTTATCACCAGTTGAAGATTCGGGCTTATGATGTTCCGAAGACGTCATTTCGCACCAGATATGGCCATTATGAGTTCTTAGTGATGTCCTTTGGCTTGACCAATGCCCCAACATCATTTATGGACTTGATAAATAGGGTGTTCAGGCCGTTTATCGACTCCTTCATTATTGTTTTCATTGAAGATATACTGATCTACTCACGGAGCCTTGGTGAGCACGAGCAGCATTTGAGAGTTGTGCTTCAGACCTTGCGAGAGAAGAAGCTATATGCTAAGTTCTCCAAGTACGATTTCTGGTTAGAGTCTGTGGCATTTCTGGGACATGTGGTTTCCGGAGAGGGTATCAAGGTTGATCCACAGAAGAATGAGGCAGTTCAGAGTTGGTCGCGTCCTACTTCAGCTTCAGAGATCAGGAGTTTTCTGGGTTTAGCAGGATATTATCGTCGATTCGTGGAGGGATTCTCCTCTATCGCAGCTCCACTAACTAGGTTAACTCAGAAGAATGCCCCGTTTCGATGGTCAGACTATTGTGAGGCGAGCTTTTAGAAGCTCAAGGCAGCATTGACTTCAGCACCAGTTCTATCATTGCCTTCCGAGTCAGGGATGTATATTGAATATTGCGATGCTTCACGCGTCGGGTTGGGATGTGTGTTGATGCAGGATGGTAGGGTTATTGCTTATGCTTCACGGCAGCTGAAGGTTCATGAGAAGAATTATCCTGTACACGACTTAGAGTTGGCGGTGATTGTTCATGCTTTGAAGATTTGGCGGCACTACTTGTATGGTGTATCTTGTGAGGTCTACACTGACCGCCGTAGTTTGCAGTACTTGCTGAAGCAGAGGGACCTTAATTTGAGACAGCGGAGGTGGCTAGAGTTGTTAAAGGACTATGATCTTACTATTTTGTACCACCCGGGCAAGGCGAATGTAGTAGCGGATGCTTTGAGCAGGAGAGCAGCGAGTATGGGTAGTTTGTTCTACATTATAGCTGAGGAGAGACCTTTAGCCTTAGACATTCAGTCCTTGGCCAATCTCTTGGTGAGATTGGACCTTTCAGAGCCTCGTCGAGTTCTAGTTCATGTGGTTGATCAATCTTCATTGTTGGGTGAGATTAAGGCTTGGCAGTTTGATGATCCATGTCTGGCAGAGCTTCGGGATACGGTGGTCCAGGGTAGAGCCAAGGAGGTTACCTTGGGCGAGGATGGTGTTTTGAGACTTCAGGGCCGATTGTGTGTTCCAGATATTGAGGGCCTGAGGGAGAGGATTCTAGCAGAGGCGCACAGTTCTCGGTATTCTATTCATCCAGGAGCGACGAAGATGTATCGTGATTTGAAGCAACATTACTGGTGGAGGCGGATGAAGAAGGACACTGTTCAGTATGTGGCCAGGTGTCTTAATTATTAGCAGGTTAAGTACGAGCACCAAAGGCTAGGAGGCTTATTTTAGCAGATGCCCATTCCTCAGTGGAAATGGGAGCGCATCACCATGGACTTCGTGGTTGGGGTGCCTCAGACCTTGCAGAGAGTTGACGCGGTTTGGGTCATTGTGGATAGATTGACCAAATCGGCGCATTTCATTCCTGTGACTACTACTTATACGACAGAGAGGCTGGCTCAGATTTACATTCGAGAGATAGTTCGGCTACATGGTGTGCCGGTGTCTATCATATCAAATCGAGGTCCTCAGTTCACTTCGCATTTTTGGAGAGCTTTGCACACCGAATGGGCACTCAGATAGACCTCAACTCAACATTTCACCCTCGGACTGATGGCCAGTTAGAGCGTACGGTTCAGATTTTGGAGGATATGCTCAGGGCTTGTGTGATTGATTTTGGAGGTCAGTGGGACCAGTTCTTGCCTTTGGCGGAGTTTGCATACAATAAAAACTATCAATCCAGCATTGAGATGGCTCCATTCGAGGCGTTATATGGTCGGCGATGTCGTTCTCCTATCGGATGGTTTGAGCCTGGTGAGGCCGAGTTATATGGCATATATTTGGTGAGCGATGCCTTGGAGAAGGTGAAGGTTATTCAGGAAAGCTCCGCACAACTCAGTCTAGGCAGAAGAGCTATGCAGATCAGCGGGCACGTGATATATCATTCATAGAGAGAGATAAGGTTATGTTGAAGGTTTCCCCGATGAAGGGCGTCATGAGATTTGGGAAGAAGGGCAAGTTGAGCCCCAGGTTTATAAGTCCTTTCGAGGTATTGAGGCGTGTCAGAGAAGTTTCTTATGAGCTTGCTTTACCTCCAGCCTTATCAGGAGTTCATCCGGTCTTTCACGTATCCATGCTCCAGAGGTGTCACGCTGACTTCTCGAACATGGTTGATTACAACTATTCAGTTAGATGAGAAGTTGGGCTACGAGGAGGAGCCAGTTGCTATTATTGATAGGCAGGACCGCCAGTTGAGGTCCAAGACAGTTTCTGCGGTTAAGGTCCAGTGGAGGGGCCAACCAGTTGAGGAGGCGACTTGGGAGTCCGAGGAGGACATGCGGAGCAGATATCCACAGCTATTCGGCACTCTAGGTACGATTCTAGACCCGTTCGGGGACGAACGTTTGTTTAAGAGGGGGAGAATGTAATGACCCAGCCGGTCGTTTTGCGTATTAGGATCCCGTTCCTTTAAATGAAACCTTCCATAGCGGCTATTCATGCTTTATGACTTGCGGGAGCGGGTGGCTCAGGATTTGGGGATGGTTTGGGTGATTTAGGAACACTTGGTTCCTTAAGGTTGGCCTATTTGGCCAAGTTTGACTTCGGTCAACATTTTGATCAAACGACCTCGGAATCGAGTTTTGACAGCTCCAGTAGCTCTGTATGATGATTTCGGACTTGGGCGTGTGTTTGGGTCGGGTTTTCGATGACCCGGGAGCATTTCGGTGCCCGAAATGGAAATCAGTATTTCCTTATATTTGAAATTTGGCTTGGGACGTGATTTTATGCTATCGAGGTCCAAATGGAATTCTGCGATAGGGAATAGTTCCGTATAGTCATTTATGACTTGTCTGCAAAATTTGAAGTCATTCCGAGTAGTATAGACTCGTTCGACGCAATGAAGTGAATTCTAGAATTCTTAAGTTCTTAAGTTGATTCAACTTAGTTTTGGGGTTGAATTTTGAGTTCCATTGTTGTTTTTCATGTTCCGGAAGTTCGAGCGAGTCCGTATCATGAATACATACTTGCCGGTGCTTTTGGACGGGGTCCCAAGGGGCTCGGGTGTGTTTTAGACCCTCGGGAGCTAAGTTAGAAAAACCAGTAATTCTGCTATCTGGTTTTCTTCTCTGCGATCGCAGAGGTCTGGGTTCCACACCTTCGCGATCGCAGCCTTTTCTCGCGATTGCATTGAGTCGCATCTGGGCCGGGTGAGTTTGTTCTTCGCGATCGCAAGAACTCTGCCGCGATCGCAGAGGTCAGGCAAGCTGGTCTTCGCAATCACAGGCCTCAGGTCGCGATCGCATAGAAGCATTATCTAGGCAGTTTAATTAACTTGGGAGTTGGCCATTTTCCACCATTCCCACCTTATTCCTTAAGCTTTTGGAGACATTTCAAGAGAGCTATTCCACTATTGTTGTCAAGGTAAGTAAAACTCCATAATATTTCTAGCTTTAACATCAATTCCTAGTTAAATCCCACTTCTAAATCCTAAAATTTATGAAATTGGGTAGTAATTTAGGGATTTTGGGAATCTTATGAATCATCCATTTTAGCCATGAATTCTAGCAAGAACTTGCATAATTATGATCCTTAGACTCCGGGTAATTGATTCTTTCAAGAAGTTTTGAAATCCGAATGTGTGGGCCCGGGATCAAAATTCCGAAAACCTTTAAGAATGCTTAATTTTGGGATTTCTTATTAATTCTCCTTCTTTGAGCTTAGAATTGATTCAATTATACTATATTTGGCTACATGCGAGCCGTCGAGTGTAGATTTCGGAGATTCGGGCGCATCCTTGATCCGAGGGGTGATTTCGTCGCGTGGTGAGTTTCCTTTCTAACCTTGTACGAGGGAATTATCCCCATAGGTGTTCCATGTGTTGTATGTTTGTGTTTGGGGGCTACATGCGTACCACGTGATGAGAGTCCGTACGTAGCGGCTACTATTGTCACGTCCGGGTAGCTTAGGACAACAACATGCCATGTATTCTGCCTTAAATGAACTATATGCTTAGATTCATGCTTTTATATATGTTACTGTTTTCCTGAGCTTTCATTTACTTAAATAATTGGAAAGGATTGTGGTGAAATGAACTTTACATTCTGTGTGCGCATGTTGTTGCTTCGTAATTTACATCCCGCGAGCGTTATGTAATTTCCTTCACTCTTATGAGAGCGGGCCGTACGCCACGGCGGATAAGCGTACACTCTTGGTTCGGGCCGGTCGATCCCCGACAGTGCACCGGGATTTAATTAAGAATCCACTTTTGGTACGGGCCGGTTGATCCCCGGCAGTGCATGGACAAAGTTACACTATGATATGATAGGACCACATTTAGACGCACTCTTGGTACGGGCCGGTCGATCCCCGACAATGCGTAGGCGGGATTATTGGTAAGCATGCACTCTTGGTACGGGCCGGTCGATCCCCGGCAGTGCATAGCTATTTAGACGCACTCTTGGTACGGGCCGGTCGATCCCCGACAATGCGTAGGCGGGATTATTGGTAAGCATGCACTCTTGGTACGGGCCGGTCGATCCCTGGCAGTGCATAACTATTCTTCCTCATGACTCCGGCCGGTTGTCTTACTCCTGTGTGCGCATGTCTGTTTGGTACCGTTTTCCTGATTTGTGATTTGACATATGTTTGGGAAGAGGGACAGGTAAGTTGTTATTGCTTTCAATATTTATTTGGGAACTCTGTATTCTCTTTGCAACTGTGGTGCACTGTTTACATGTCTATTGTTTTCCTTATATCCTGTTTTATACTATTACTGTTGGACCTTAGTGAGTATCGAGTCGACCTCTCGTCACTACTTCTTCGAGATTAGACAGGATACTCATTGGGTACATATTTATTTATGTACTCATGCTGCACTTTCTTTTCTTCTGTACTTGACTGTACAGGTCCGGAGGCTGGTATACTTGATTATTAGGCTGGTTCTAGGTATTGATTGCGTGATCATACTTCACGGTGAGCTTCTCTTCCTGGAAACTTCCTGGCAGCACCCGGAAGTTTCTTTTGTCCTGTTCTCTGTCTATTTCATTCAGACTGAGGCCCTGTATTCATTTTTAGTAATTGTATATTCAGTAGTTTCCCGTGACACTCGTGACACTAGTTCCTGGCACACACATAATTTGTATTTTGGGTATGAGCTGTGCATCTATATATGTGCTTCGGTTTGGCCATGTGCCTTTATATTTTCATGATTTTAATGTCGTATCATGCTAGCATTATGTTAATTGTTTAAAATTGGTAATTTCCGACATGTTTAATCATGCGGGGAGGGGGTATCACCTAGTGTCTTCTATATTGGCTTGCCTAATCCCGCTGATGGGCGCCATCGCGACCTGAATCAGGATTTGAGTCGTGACAGCTATACTATCCCTTCTCAATCCTATTGCCCTTAGAAGCACTATCCTTAAAGGTTGAACTTTGACCCAGAAAGAGTAGCTCTAGTTTGAAAATACTTTAAGATATCTGGTCAATGGATTAACAAATGCCACAAGTTACATGGGTTTGCACCTCACTTCAAGTTCATCAAGGGTTGATAGCATGCCGCAATTGCTGAGACTAAAAGTGCTAGTCCAACGATCCGCTTATCAGTATAACTCTCACCTTTTGGTTTTGGGTTAACCAAGGAGCAATACACCTAGTAGCACATTCATATGTCAAAGCCTTTATCACAGTCAAGTCTTATAGCATCTCCCAATTTTGCTGGTAATAGCTGGTTGTGTAGAAGTGTGTTGTAGTGCTTCATTGTGAAGTAGAGTTGCTAAACATAATTGGATTTTTGAATTCTGGAGCTATACATCATGTGACTATACACAAAGATCTTCTTTAAAAAATTTAGCTTCTCGTAATCCCTTATATTACCATCCTTCCTAGTGGTTACAATGTAAAGGTTACTTCCATAGGCTCTCTCACTTTGTTTTCATTTACCTTGCATCATGTATCGTTTCTCCGTATTTTTCAATACGGTCTTATCTCAATTTCTCGACTATATATACAACTATATGATTCGACTCAATTCACCTCACTTTCATGTACTCTACAAGCCCCCCCCTTTCTAATAAGGACACTGGAAGTGGGTAAATTCCCCTTTACTACAGACTTCTAATGTCTTCAACTCAGTTTAAGCTTGTTGGTTCTAAATGGTGCTCTTTAGTTTTGCTACCCTACTATCCCCTTCATCTGATAACTCTCATTATAAAACTCATTTTATGTTTTGTGGAATCAAAGAGGAAGTCTTATAGCATCAAGGATGGGGACATATTCCTTTTGTTAGAATAAATAAGTATTAATGGTATTCCTTGTACATGTTCTTCTAAACAATCATTTACCTGCTCTGATGTCCCTGTGACTAGATCACCTAGGTTACTTCTCCCCGATAAATGCATTAAGACGTCTCATTCTTTCTACATACGCATGTAGACACTTTGAGGCCTTATCCTACACTAACTCGTGATGGTTTTAAGTACTTTCTCGCCATTGTTGACGATTTTTCTAGGGTTACGTGGGCTTGTCTCATGGGTTCCAAAAGTAATGATTTTCCTTAAGTTCAAGATTATATTGCTGTGATTTCAAATCAAAGTGTTTCCCCTTTCAAAAGTCTCAAATGGGTCGGATTTGATGAAGTTACGTGGCCTTTTGCTCACTCGGGTTTTAGGATTATTGACAATGTCATTCTCACGTGCGAGAAATTTTGCTACCCCTGGCATTCCACCTCCTTAGGGAGGATAGGAGTTTTAATTGTCTTTCTTCTCGGAGCGTTACGTCAACCATTAGAACCCCTCTAACCAATACATGATTTCACCCCTATGGTAGGATGTCCTAGCAATGTGGTTTCACCCGTAAGAGGGTTGAGATTAGACACTTCTAGATATTTGCACATACCATAAGCATATTGATTTGGAAGACCAGTTGTCGTACCTCTAATCATCCTTTACCGGATCAGTTGTCTAGTGTAGGCGTGTAATTTTTGACCCTCCCAGAGATTTTATACATTTTAGCGTTTAATATTTAGTTTAGGCCTAATATCGTCATTTTAGCTAGTTTTAACTCTTTTACTTTATTTTAAGTAAAAACATTAAAAAATACAAAAAATGAGTTTATTTTAATATTTAATTAATATTTTTAGAATTATAAATTTTGTATCATTTTTAAAAGGAAGGGTGAGTTTTTGGGTTGTAAAGTCCATTTTTTGGTCTTTGACCCAATTTCAAAAGCCCATTCCCTTTAGCCCAATACCTACTAACCTAACCCTAAAACCTATACTCATTCTTCAAATACAATACACCCTTCATCTACAGAGACCGGAGGAAAAAACATACAGAACAAAAAAGAGGTTGTCGTCGCTACGTCCAACTGCCGCCCAGCTCCGGTGAGACTCCACCACGCTGCCAGCCACCCACACCACCCCATCGCCTTCTTCTTCTTCTTAACCCAACGCCATACCTCCACCAGTCACCCACTTCACTTCTTCATCTTCCACAGATAACACACAAAAAACGAGACAACCATCCATCTCCATCTCTCATAGTTGCCACCGCCGGAGGTGATGTCCGGCGATGGCTATAGCTCTTGTTGCCACGATTCCATTGATGCCTCCATTCCCCATATCTCTCATATCCATCTCAAACGCCAGTGATCCCATTAAAAACAGCCATATTTAGTTTGATACTTGTAGACGTTGTTTAGATCTGACCAGAAACGTATAGTTCTGGCGACCCTCCATTGTATCCGGCGAAACAAAGTTCAGACCCAACTCCAAAACAACCCGAAACAGCAGCTCCAAACACTAAAACATAAGAGTCTCTGTCGAGGTGCGAAGCTCCGTCGAGGTTCTCGGTACCGTTTCCGATTGTGGTTAGTTCGTATAAAAGTTCAGCAGAGTTTTGTTCCTATTGTATCGAAGAGTATTTAGTTGTCGAAAGGTTATGGAGCAGCTGGATATGCATCCTTCGTTGCAGTTTATGCTGTGTTAGAGGTTAGAACTATACTGTATTTTTCTTTGTTTAAAACCTTGCAAGAACTTTTAACAACTTTCTTGTTTATTAGCATACTGATTTTTGGTAACTTATTGGATATATAATATGGTAGTGGTCCTTTCATATCTTAGATGTGATTGGTTTCATGTTTTATTTTATTTTTTTTGTTTAGAAGATGCTTATAGGAGGCTGGTACTGCAAATTAAATGAGTAGAAAGATTTCGTATTCTAATTATCACTTAAAGGGATTCTAATGTATTTAAGATTTAGAAGCACGATGGCAATGGGTACGGTTCCCGTGGCATGGCCACGATACGTAAATGTTAGTAGTGGCTCCACTAGCCGTGTGGCTTTTGAGTTAACCCCTAGAAACCTCAAATCCTCTTTTAGTTAATTCCTCAAATATACCCGGTCTTCCCCTGGTTGTTGTCCTATTTTTCCAGTTCCAATTTTGGTTGTGGAAGGAAGATCATAATTGTGTGTTGGGCATCCAGAAATAAATTTTCCGTTATCGATGGTGATCCACCCGAATCCCCTTGCCAATTTAGCTGAATCCAGACAATGGGATAGATGTAACAATACCTTTATTTTCTTGTTAACTAGTTTTCGGTCTTCTGATATTACTGGGATTTTTAGTATTCTGACATAACTAAACAAGTATATAGAAGTATAGGTGGCGGAGGCAAGTCAATCCATCCTCTCACTTTAGCTTCGAATATGCTTTATTCAATATCAGCTATACTATCCCTTCTCAATCCTATTCCCCTTAGAAGAACTATCCTTAAAGGTTGAACTTTGACCCAGAAAGAGTAGCTCTAATTTGAAAATACTTTAAGATATCTGGTCAATGTATTAACAAATGCCACAAATTACATGGGTTCGCACCTCACTTCAAGTTAAGGGTTGATAGCATGCCGCAATTGCTGAGATTGAATGATCTCCCTTTTGATAATGGACTATTTACGAATGTGCTAGTCCAACGATCCGCTTATCAGTCTAACTCTCACCTTTTGGTTTTGGGTTAACCAAGGAGCAATACACCTAGTAGCACATTCATATGTAAAAGCCTTTCTCTCAGTCAAGTCTTATAGCATCTCCCAATTTGGCTGGTAATAGCTAGTTGTGTAGAAGTGTGTTGTAGTGCTTCATTGTGAAGTAGAGTTGCTGAACATAATTGGATTTTTGGATTCTTGAGATATACATCATGTGACTATATACAGAGATCTTCTTTCAAAAATTTAGCTTCTCGTAATCCCTTATATTACCACCCTTCCTAGTGGTTACAATGTAAAGGTTACTTCCATAGGCTCTCTCACTTTGTTTTCATTTACCTTGCATCATGTATCCTTTCTCCGTATTTTTCAATACGGTCTTATCTCAATTTCCCAACTAGCTATACAACTATATGATTCGACTCAATTCACCTCACTTTCATGTACTCTACAAGCCCTCCCCCCTTTTCTAATAAAGACACTGGAAGTGGGTAAATTCCTCTTTACTACAGACTTCTAATGTCTTCAACTCAGTTTAAGCTTGTTGGTTCCAAATGGTGCTCTTTATTTTTGCTACCCAACTATCCCCTTCATCTGATAACTCTCATTATAAAACTCATTTTATGTTTTGTGGAATCAAAGAGTAAGTCTTATAGCATCAAGGATGGGGACATATTTCTTTTGTTCGAATAAATAAATATTGCTGGTATTCCTTGTGCATGTTCTTCTAAAGAATCATTTACCTGCTCCGATGTCCCTGTGACTAGATCACCTAGGTTACTTCTCCCCGATAAATGCATTAAGACGTCTCATTCTTTCTACATACTCATGTAGATACTTTGAGGCCTTATCCTACACTAACTCGTGATGGTTTTAAGTACTTTCTCGAGCCCCTCAGGACCTCGTCCGAACGTACCAACAAGTCTGGAAACATATCACGAACTTAGCCGAGGCCTCAAATCACATCAAACAACGCCGAAAACACGAATCACACAAGAATTCAACTTTATGAACTTTGAAATTTCTAACTTTCACATCCGATGCCGAAACCTATTAAATCACGTCCGATTGACCCCAAATTTTGCACACAAGTCACATTCGACATTACAGACCTGCTCCAACTTTCAGAATCGCATTCCAACCCCGATATCAAAATTTCTACTTCCGATCGGATTTTCTCAAAAACCTTCAAATTTCTATCTTTAGCCAAATGACTTCAAAATGACCTACGGACATCCGAATTCACTTCCGATTGCGCTCCCAACTCTAGAATCACCATACGAAGCTATTCCCAGACTCGGAATCCCAAACAGACATCTATAACACTGAAATGCCTTGCAACCCAAATTTATGGAATTCTTCTAAAATACTAACTTCCACAATACACGCCGAAACGCTCACGGGTTATCCAAAACCCGTTGCGGACATACGCCCAAGTCCGAAATCATCATACAAATATGTTGGAACCTTCAGATCCACATTCCGAGGTCGTTTACTCAAAATTCTAGTCTTACTTAATTTCTTAAACTTAAGGCTCCTGAAATGAGAATATTCCTTTCAATTTAACTCCGAACTTCCTAAATTTCAACTCTGACCATACACACAAGTCATAATACCCGAAATGAAGTCGTTCATGACTTCCAACTGCTGAACGACGCGCTAGAGATCATAATGACCGGTCGGGTCGTTACACAAGTCTTGCTCAAGCCTTCAAGAATCAAGGAAGATAACCACTAGATTGTCTTCCATCCGCGTAAGTCCTACTTCCAAGATTTCATGCAAAAGATTAAGGGTTCAATTATGTTGTGGGGGTTAGAAATAGGCCATGCATGTGGGACTAAGTTATAGTATGTGATATTAAAGAACTAATTTGGGTATTTCATGTTAAAATTGGTTGAGGGAAGAAGGAATTGCCATTTTTAAACTTAGTAATATACTTCACATGTTAGGTATTTGATGAAATTCCTAAGAGAGTTACACCGTGGGTAATCTTCCTAATTATTAATCGATTTTCGCTATCTCCTTATAGATTGTTATTGCTAGAGGGGTTGGTGTATTGTAGAAACTTAAGTAAAAGCTCTTTGAGGTATGTATGACTAACTCTAATCTTCATAGAATGAACTTATTGGTGTTCAAATACCGGGTATGAGTCCCGTGCTTGATTCTATGATGAATTGATGGTTTCAATATGTTTAATTTGGGAAAACTCCTGTTTCCATATAGTTCTAAGTTGCTACCATGTCACTATGCTACTTGAAAATATAAATTATGATTATCGTGCTCTTTTCTTTATTATGTGTACGAATCCTTATATGTTGGTTCTAGTTGACATGGAGGATGATTATATGAAATGGTTAAAGATAGGAATGTAACACAAATGGTTAGATATGTCCAAGTGCCAAGAACTGTATGATAAATGATGGAAAAAGGAATGTGAATCGAATAATTAAAATTGATATGTTTATGTCCCAAAGTGAGATGGATTAGCCGATCGGGCCGAGATCGGACTCCATGTTGTACACATGGTGGTAATTGCATCGAAAGTATGATAGTGGTAATGTCTCATTGTGTCAAGTGAGGTGGCTTAGCCGATCGGGCCGAGATCGGACTATGTGTGAAAACGACACGGTGGTAATATGAATTATGATGTTGATGATGTCTCATTTGGGATGGCTTAGCCGGTCACAACGAGACCGGACTCTGTGTGAAAACGACATGGTGGTATTATAAAATTATGGCACTTGGCTTTAAAGGACTACTATTCAAAAGATGGAATAACGGATTAAGAAACCACGGTGACTCTTGTTTGTGTTCCTCCTTTTTCTGTGAAATGTTATTTGATGCCTTCTCCTTCTCTCCACAATAGTCTTGGTGAGACCCATTTCCTTTCGGCGTTATGTATAGAATATGTCACATTTCTTTTGCTTATGTTGTTACGCTTTGAGGTATAGCCGGGGCCTTGTCGCCGGCAGGATCACTTTGTCTTTTCCATCTTTAGAGGCTCCTTAGACAGATTGTAGGTGGTGTCGGGTACTAAAAATATGAACTAGAAATGTGGTTATTTGGCATATTGTTCCCTTCGTATCTATTAATTGTAATATTCTGGATATTATTGTTGAAACTGTCAATGAAAACAAAAATGGAAGTTTGTGAAAATATTATAAAGTATGATTGATAGAATTTATCTCTTAATTATTCATAAATTAGTTTGGGTAGAATGAAACCTAACAGGCTTGCTCAGTCGGGTTTACTCGGTTGAGCGCCGGTCGTGCTCTCTCGTTTTGGGGCGTGACAAAACTATTATAGAGAAAAATTAGGTATCAACACTTAGTCTCATGCAAGTGGAAGGCAGTGCTTAGCCTTATGCAGATGGGGAGGCAGGGCTTAGCCTCATGCAGAGTTTGGGGACAGGGCTTTGTCCCATGCAAAAATAGAACAAATAGCAGTTGATAGCAGAGTTTCCTTAGTTAATAGTAGATTTCAGTATCGCGGTTGTTATGAAGTTGGTGACTTCAAGGCATGTGTACTCTTTGTTCCGACAACCAAACAAAAATTGCGAGTTCTATAAAAGGGGAGGTTGGTTCGTGCCTTCGTCGGCTTGCTTGGATTGCTTTGCTTGGTCTGAAGATCCTGTTCAAATCATTGGGATAGCGTTTGCTAAACAGAGTTATTTTACAAGCAAGCATGCATAGTTCTCAAAGACATAGAAAAAATATATTTTTGTTAAGAAATTTGTTAGAGGAACCGATGACTGTGACACGATCAGAGACGTTGCAACCTTTCCTGCTATATAATTTTGAGGGTCCTCCTAAAATTTTTGCCCAAGTTAGATGGATAGACATCTCTGATTGTTGTACATGTTGCGATCGGCTGAACTTGCTTCGGAATTTTGAGGGTCTTCCTCACAATTCTTCCCCAATTTCCAATTATGAGGGGAAATAAGATTTTTATTGAATTGTGACCGAAACCATAGGGCTGCCTACGTATCCCCTCTTAAACGGGAATCAGGTCGATCGTTGTTCAATTTACATCATTTGCGAAAATATAAACAGTTACACATAATATTGTTTGGCTGCATCTGAGTTGATTGGTATTGGCGAAACTTCTCCGTCGATTTATGCAAATATAAGGTCTCCTCCTGTCAATACCCTGTAAACCATGTAAGGGCCTTGCCAATTGGGAGAGAATTTCCCTTTGGCTTCATCCTGATGCAGAAAGATCTTCTTTAACACCAGCTGCCCCGGTGTGAACTATCTTGGCTTGACTCTTTTGTTGAAGGCTCTGGACTTCCTATTTTGATAAAGTTTCCTACGACACACTACATTCATCCGTTTTCCGTCTATGAGGTCTAGCTGCTCATAACGGCTCTTTATCCATTCTGCGTTTCTAAGCTCAGCTTCTTGTATGATCCTCAAAGAAGGAATTTCCACTTTGGCAGGAATAACAACTTCTGTACCATAACCCAACAAGTAGGGAGTTGCCCCGGTTGATGTGCGAACTGCTGTGCGGTATCCCAATAAAGTGAATGGTAGCTTCTCGTGCCCTTGTTTGTCATTTTCTACCATCTTTCTCTGTATCTTCTTGATATTCTTGTTGGCGGCTTCTACAACTCTGTTCATCTGAGGTCTATATGTTGTGGAATTCTTATGTTTGATTTTAAAAGTCTCACACATGGTCTTCATCAAATCACTATTGAGATTTGCAGCATTGTCGGTGATAATTGATTCTTGAACTCCGAACCAACAAACAATCCGGTCACGGACAAAGTCTACCATGACTTTCTTGGTTACTGCCTTGTAAGATGTTGCTTCGCCCATTTGGTAAAGTAATCAATAGCTACCAAGATGAACTGATGCCCATTTGGGCGGTGGGCTCGACTAGACCAATCACATCTATTCCCCAGACGGCGAATGGCTAAGGTGAGCTTGTTGCATTAAGCTCGTTTGGTGGGACTTTTATCATATCTGCATGTACTTGATATTGGTATCACTTTCGGACAGACTGGATGCAATCTGTCTCCATGCTCATCAAGAAATAATCGGCCCTAAGTACCTTCTTGGCTAAGACAAAGCCATTCATCTGCGGGCCGCAGGTCCCCACATGTATCTCCTCAAGTAATTTGGAAGCTTCTTTTGCGCCCAACACACCTTATTAATCCCAAGTCAGGGGTCCTTCTGTACAGGGTTCCTCTACTGTGGAAGAAATTGTTAGACAATCTCTGAAGTGTGCGTTTTTTAGTATGGTTCGCATGCTCTAGGTATTCTCCTTTTGCCAAATATTCTCTGATATCGTGGAACCAAGGCTTCCCGTCTGTTTCTTCTTACACATGGGCACAATATGCTGGCCGGCTATGGATCCTTACCGGGATAGGATCAATGAAGTTCTTGTCGGGATGCTGTATCATGGATGACAAAGTGGCCAATGCATCAGCAAACTCATTCTAAATCTTGGGAACATGCCGAAACTCTATCTTCAAGAACCTCTTCTTCAATTCCTGCACATGGTGCAGATATGGCAATATCTTGGAATTCTTGGTGGCCCATTCTCCATATACCTGGTGCACAAGCAAATATGAATCACCGATTACCAGCAGCTCCTGAATATTCATGTCGATGGCCATGTTGAGTCCTAGTATGGAAGCTTCATACTCCGCCATGTTGTTGGTGCAAAGTAATCTAAGTTTAGCAGATACTGGGTAATGTTGGCCAGTTTGCGATACCGGGTAATGTTGGCCAGTTTGCGATACCAAGACAGCTCCGATGCCGACTCCTTTGAAGTTTGCCGCTCCATCAAAGAACATCCTCCAACCGTCGTAGGAATCAACAATGTCTTCTCCTATGAATAATACCTCTTCATCGGGAAAGTACATTTTCAGGGGTTCGTATTCTCCTTCCACAGGGTTCTCAGCAAGATGGTCTACCAGTTCCTGTCCCTTGACCACTTTCTGAGTCACATAGACAATGTCGAACTCACTCACCAGGATTTGCCACTTAGTCAGCTTGCCAGTGGGCATGGGTTTTTGAAATATATATTTCAAGGGATCCATCCTTGACATGAGGTATGTTGTGTAAGCATAGAAGTAATGCCTCAGCTTCTGAGCTATCCAAGTCGAGGCGCAACAGGTATGTTCCAATAGAGAGTATCGCGCTTCATTTGGAGTGAACTTCTAACTCATCTAGCACTGCAAGGTAAAGTAGCAAGGGTCTACCTGGATCTGGCGGGACCAAAACTGGTGGTGTTGATAAGTACTTCTTGATTTTTTCAAAAACCTTTTTACAATCTTCTGTCCAACTGGTCGCATCATTTTTCTTTGACATTTTGAAAATTGGCTCACATATAACGGTGGACTGCGCTATGAACTGGCTGATGTAGTTTAGCCATCCTAGAAAACTCACTACATCTTTCTTACTTTTCAGTGGTTGAATCTCCTGAATGGCTTTGACTTTTGACGGATCCAATTCTATCCCTCGGCGGCTGAAAATGAACCCAAGTAATTTTCTAGCAGGAACCCCGAATGCACATTTTGCGGGGTTTAATTTTAAGTTGTATTTCCGCAGTCTGTCGAAGAACTTCCTCAAATCTTCTATATGATCTATGGCTTTCTTGGACTTGATGATGACGTCGTCCACATACACCACGATTTCCTTATGTATCATGTCATGAAAAATGGTAGTCATAGCCCTCATGTAGGTGGCCCCAACATTTTTTAGACCGAATGGCATCATCTTATAACAGTACACCCCCCAAGGTGTGATGAAAGCTGTTTTCTTAGCGTCTTCCTCGTCCATCCAGATTTGGTGGTAACCGGCAAAACAATCCACAAATGACTGGAGTTCATGTTTGGCATAATTGTCGATTAGTATGTGTATGTTTGGAAGCAGGAAATCATCCTTTCGGCTATCTCTATTGAGATCCCGATAATCGACATAGACCCTGACCTTCCCATTCTTCTTCGGAACTGGCACGATGTTGGCTAACCAAGTTGGGTATTCAACCACCCTGAGGACCTTGGCCTTGATTTTCTTAGTAACTTCCTCCTTGATTTTCAGACTCATATCAGGCTTGAACTTCCTGAGTTTCTGCTTCACTGGCAGACACACTGGGTTTGTGGGAAACCTATGAGCCACAATGGATGTACTTAACCCGGTCATATCATCGAATGACCATGCAAAGATGCCCTCATATTCTTTCAAGAACTATGTGTACTCTTCCTTTTCTGACGGCAACATGTGAATGCTGATGCGAGTTTCTTTGACAGTTTCGGAATCCCCCAAGTTGACTATTTATGTTTCATCCAGATTGGACTTAGGCTTGTTCTCAAAGTCTTATACTTCTCTGACGATTTCCTCGGGTATGACATCTTCTTCTTCTAAATCACTATCTTTTTGTTGCGTTCTCTCATTACATGTCGTAGTTGTTGGTTCATTGAGACATGAAATAGTAATGTTGTATAGATAAAGATTTAAGAGAAAAATGGTAATACTAAACATCGATTCATTGAAAGAGTCAAACAAAAAATGTGATTTTCAATAATTAAAACATCTTTTGAACATTTGGAAATATTATTTGAAATGAATGCAAAAAAGGGAAATCGCTTTTCTTGGAAAACAAAATAAACAATGTTGTTCAGCCTTGCTACCCCCGGACTTGTCGGGCCCTGGATGGTCTGACAGTCTAATTCTTGAGGAATGATCCCTTCTCCATAGCTCTGATGGTAGGGACTTCCTCCTCCTCCTCAATAATTACACAACAGTCCATGTTCTCATCCTCCAGGAACAGGTTCCTTAAAGCCATTAGTGCTTCCTCCTCCTCTGATCCCCATTTGACGTCGGTTTGTTGGAAAGTCTGACTCAAGTGCGGTATAGGCTGCTCCAGTGGATAGTACGGACCACACCATGGTGGCTACCAATTTCTATACTCTTTCCAACTGTATCAGTATCCCAGGCCAAAAGTAGTGCCATGACGCTTCGACTGTATTGGCTTGGAAATGCCCTGGAGATTTTTGCCAAGACCCTTGCCAGGCTCACACCCTCTACAGTTCATCATGCTTGATATCTTGCTATCCCACCACTTATCTTTTTCGATTGCACTGACCCGCTCGATATGATGATAAGTCTCTCCACCTAGCCTTCTTCTATTTTTAACCATCGGGATGATCTGGCGGGTGTAAATGGGGTTGCTCTCATCTCCGTGGATAATCACCTCCTGATGGTTCCACTCAAACTTCACTTCTTGATACAAAGTTGATGCCACGACCCCATCGACGTGTATCTATGGTCGTCCCAACAATAGATTATAGGATGTAGATATGTCCAACACCTGAAACTCGACATCAAACCACGTATGCCTCATCTGTGGACAAAGATTAATTTCCCCGATGGTAGCTCTCTGAGATCCGTCGAACGCCTTCACATTCATGGTCCCTTCTCGTATAGGAATTTGCCAAACCTTTTTAGTGTTGTCAATGGGAAAATATTAAGGTTGGATGCCCCATCAATTAGAACCCTAGCAATAAAATTGTCCCCACTTTGCACTGTGATATGCAGTGCCCTGTTGTGATTCAGACCCTCAGGTGGAAACTCGTCCTTGTGGAAAGTGATTTTGTGACTCTCCAGCACTTGCCCCACCATATTGGTCATTTCTTCGCCAGTGATGTTGTTAGGAACATATGCTTCACTCAACACCTTTAGGAGAGCATTCCTATGTGCTTCTGAATTCTGCAACAGTGACAGGATAGATATTTGAGCAGGAGCCTTGTTCAAATGGTCGATAACTGAATACTCTCTTGCTTGCACTTTCCTCCAGAGGTTATCTGGGCTTTTTTCAATAATGGGTGGTCTGTGAGAGGCCTGCTTGTTGGATTCTCCCAAATGTTTCGGTGTATAAACTCTCCCAGTCCTAGTCATCCCTTGCGCAATGCCAGATTCTTCTGTTTTGGTCTTTCCTTTTCTTCTAGCTTTAGTCACATAATCCCATGGTACAACCTTGGTGTTGAAAGGCGGTGTGGTTGATATTGTCACTGTAAATAGTGTGGAAACTTCTACCTCGAATGGAACAGGTGCAACTACATGTGGTGCTACCTTAATCTCAAATGGGACTGATGCGGTTACCTCAACCTCCACTGGTAGCTGTATCTGCACTATAATGGGATTGAGTGTTACTGCGGGTTTCTTGGGATCGACACCCTCTTTGATAAGTCCGATTGATCCCTCCGGATCCCATTCCTCATCTATTTCTATCACATTGACACCTTTACCTCTGTGATCTGGGAGGGGTTTATTGCGGACATTAGGCGCAGCCTCCTTTGCCTAGATGATTTTGTTGTTGATCAAGGTCTGTATCTTGTCTTTCAGTGTTCGGCATTCGTCGATGATGTGCCCTTTCATGCCAGAATGATATGCACAAGTCTTATTTGGGTTGACCCACTAGGATGAATTCTCCATGGCCACAACAGGGATGGGAGTGACGTAACCAACAACCTTCAGCCTTTCATACAGCTGGTCGATGGGTTCAGCAATGGCAGTGTATTGTTTGGGTGGTCTGCGGTCAAAATTAGGTTGTGGTCTTGGGTAGTTTTGACGGGTTGGAGGTGATTGAAAATGAGATGGTTGGGAATTGTAAGTGTGATAGTCAGTGGCTGGTTGGGAATATCTGGGAGATGAGGGTTGATATGTAGGTGGAGGTGATGGTGACGGTTGATATATTGGTGGAGGTGATGGTTGACAGGTGGGTGGAGTTGCTTGATATGCTAATGGAGAGGTTCGATATACAAATGGAGTTTTGAGTCCTTGGGAAACCATTACTGCTTCCACGTCCTTCTTCTTAGATATACCCCTTAACTGCAATGCTTTGTTGGTGGCCTGCAATGCCTCAAAGTTTGTTACCATCCCGCTTTTGATGCCTTCTTCAATCCTTTCTCAGAGTTTGATGATATTAGAGAACTTATGGTTTTCAATAACCATCAACCTTTCATAGTACAGCGGATCTTGTGCTCTGATGAAGAACTTTTTCATCTTTTCCTCGTCCAATGTCGGCCTAACGAGTAGCATACTCGCGGAAAGTCTCAGTAGGCTTCTTCTTAAGGTTCTGAATGTAGAAGACATCTGGTGCATTCTCTGTATTGAACCTGAATCTGTCCATAAAATCAGACGCCATACTCACCCAGTTGGACCATTTCTTAGGATCCTGGATGATGTACCAAGACAAGGCATCTTCCGTAAGACTCCTCATAAAAATCTTCATCCGGATCTTTTCATCCTTTTCGACCCCGACAAGCTTTTCACAATAGGTCCTTAGATGAACTCTGGGATAACCTGTACCATCAAAAAACTCGAACTTGGGAGGTTTGTAACCCTCTGGAAGTTCTACATCTGGATTTATGCATAGGTCTTCATAGTTCAGACCTTCTATCCCTTTGCCTCCTTCTACGCCTTGAACTCGACTAGTCAACTTCTTGAGCTCCTCGGCCAGGTTCTTAATGATCATGTCCTTTTCAGGAGATTCTGGTGCATAGGAGATGGATTGAGTGAAGTGAGGTAGGGTCTCCACATATATGGGGTTATTTTGGTGACCTAGAGTTTGGGTATAATGGTGATCATTGGTGGAGTTCTGGGGTTCAGGAATGACTGGTGGGGTATTTTGTGGGGTAGGGTAGGTGTTTTGCTGGTACTACGGAGGGATAGTTTGATTTGTGGTGGAATTACGTAATGGTGAGGTGTAGGAGGATTTTGCGGGCGCTTATTGGGTGTGTTTTGTGGTGGTGCAGGGTTCTGAGTGTTTTCTACATTCTGAACATGCTTGAGCTCACCCTGGAGTTCTAGTATTTTCTGTTCAACCCGTGAAACTGCATCATTTGGGGTCTGAGTACCTCGACCCTCAGAAGTTTCTGCATGTTCAACCTGTGGGTTACTTTCCTTTTTGGTGTCGTTCAAATCTTCCATTTTTGCTTTTCCCTTGCCTTTTGGTGGACTAGGAGGAGAAGAGGGTGGAGGGCCCCTGGATATTGTGTGATAAGATGATGATGCCAGTATGCACGAACCAACCTTTAGGGAATGGGAATAATCAAAAGAAAGAAATAAAAACAAAAAGGTAGCTAAGTCGGTAACGGTTCTGAAAAGAGTATTGTAGTATTTAAACACATATATTGTGGAAAGATGTAAATTTGTGCCCTAGTTTAGGGGCCTCATTGTTCCCGAGGTAGGACTAGCGACAAGTTTATTTGGAGAACTCATATGCCAATAAATGCCTCATTTCATTAATATAAAGATAGACAAATCCCAAAATGACACTAAGATAGTAAAGATAAATCATTATTGGCACTTGACCTTATTACATTTAAGAAAGCAAATAAATCGAGCCTATTTGGTCCCAGAAAGACCTTCCCCAGACTAGATCTTCCTGAATCCATCAACCAGGTTCCCCAGCTCGCGCAAACCCAGCAGCAAGTAGGCTCTAGCCAAATGTCCTCCCTCGCTCCCTTCGGCATTCTGGAAATCTTTGATTCTTTTTAGTATTTCACTTTCCAGCTCCACCAAGCCTCGCTCCAGATACTCTAACCTTCTGATGGAGGTGATAGCCATTTCCTTCCATTCCTTGATCAGCCTCATATTTGTCTCGTGTATCTCCCGATGTTCATTTTTGGAGTCATGAACCCTCTTGCATAGTCTGTTGTATTTGACATGGGCCTCAACATCTTCGTCTATGATCATATTTCCCCGACTGGTTCCTGGCTACACTATCCCAACTAGGTTGTCTTCTAACCATGCTGGGTAGAAAGGTGCACACCCAGCGTGATACCTGTCCGGCTCAATGGTGTTTTTCTCCACAATGATCTTGCAATGCCACATATGCTGAGCTTGGCACCTGTAAGGGATGTCGTCGTCTTGGAAATCTGCTCTAAAGTGGCTCATCTTTGCAACCCTTGGTACGACCTGCTTCCTGCCTTCTTGTATCATGACCCGGATGGGAACATATGGGTATATCCCTCTCAACCCAGTCAATACTAAGTGAGGAGTGTCCCTGGACCTGATGGTGAACTCGTCAGTTCGGAACCATTCAAACATCCATTATACTTGTTCCTCGGTCAGATTGTCGAAGAACTCTACCTATTCTTTGGCACTTTTCGGCTGAGCAAACCTGTCCGGAATGTAAGTCATCCGCTTGGGGTGATGGAAGGCAATATGATCGTTCCAAGACCTTTCGCGGAAATTCCTGGCAATATTGACCCTTTTGAAGATGCTCCAATAACCACAACTGCAGTAGCAAATTGCAACCCTCGAAATGCTTGGACCCTTTTTGACAATGTTCCATAGCCTGGTAGATGTCAACTAGGATCATTAGGACTATAGTGTATGTCTGTACCTCGATTCCCTCTATTAAAGTCTTGGCGACCATGTCCAGTCTAGTATAGATTCTTTCCCTTTTCGTCGGGAACACTATCAGACCCAAGAAGCACAAAATGAACACGAACACTTTGCGGTGGATGTGACCCGGAGAAGTGATAGAACATTCATCATGGAATGTAAGGTAAGACTTGCTATGGCCGTATCTCTTGTACAAATATTCGAAGGGTATATAGGATTTCTTCAAGCACTCCAAGTTAGCATTTTTCTTCAGACCTATCATCTTTAGGAACCCCTTACCAGTACGGTTCTCTGGTACCAATAACCCAGGGTTATCCCAAGTCAGTCCAGCAAATCCCCTGATTTCTTCCAGGAGTGGTGTCATTTCTAAATCCCCAAAACGGAACACAGACCTCTCATTGTCCCAGAATAGAGTTAGAGCTTCGATCAACATGTTTTTTGGTTGAGTGTCTAGCAAGGAAAGCAGATTTCCCAAGTATTCTCTCATGTGTTTCTTGTCACTTGAGGAAAGATCCTACCACCAGTCTAGTAGCAATGGTGGTGTGTTGCTGACCATACCGAATCTGAGGACCTCATGCCTCATTTTTCTGCAAAACAAAAAGGTTAGGCCCTTTTCCCCCACCTGATTCGACTATTTATACATTCATGATTAGCATATTGGCATTTAGTTCTCCAAATTAATGCGCAGAATGTGGTTGCGTCCGTTGGGATTGTGAAAACCCCGGTGGACTTTGGACAAGGCTCATCTTAAAGAGTTATTATGCGGTCAACATCTTAACCCGGCTACATTTGACCATGATGCATGCACAATTACAATAAGAGCAAGGTTGCTATGGGGGTCTAGACTGGTACCCTCAAGCGGACAACTTGAGGGGAAAAGGCACAGAATCGTCGATTGCACCGCTGATCGACTAATTTTGCCGCAAATAAGCCTTTCTGAACTTAAGGGTGATATATTGGAAGAGCGCAACCACTCATCAAGTGATGCTATAGGATTGATTACGCACGAGTGAAATATGATGTTGAGCATGATTTATGCAATAATAAATAGCATGTTGTCACGTATTTGCACGTTAGGGAAGCAATAAAGACAATATTTGTAATTGAAAGACAGTATTTAAAAAGCATTTAATAAGGAAAACAAAGAAACAAGTCAGTTTCGTATTGAGTAAATAAATACTTGGAAATAAATAGTTAAGTTCACATAACGGGAAAGGGAAAGGGTGCACATGTATTAACAAAGAAAAGAATATTTAGACTAATTCACAAAGCAGTTTGTTATGGTAAAAGCCTGCAATCCCCAGCGGAGTCTCCATGTTGCCGCCCCCCTTTTTTCATTTTTTGGCGGAAGTCAGGGTTTCGACATTCATTTGGGACAACTCATTTCCTTTTGGGAATGGGGTACAGAAGTTGAAGAGTCTCCACCTAACGGATTAAGGTGCGTTAGGGCACCTATGGAAAGTAACTCATAAAACCGATTTGAGTTACTAGATATTGGGTAAGGGCTTGAAATTACCTTGAAATGAAGGTGTTAGGCACCCCTCGAGGTCCACAACGGTGAGTCCCGACCAAACTTATTTCGTGAGTTAGTCATTTAACAGATAAGCAGTCTAAGCACACATATGTGAATAAGATAAAGGAAATTTACTAGGTAAGCAGTCTAAGCACACATATATATATGGATAGGGAAGTCCTTTATTAGCCTATAGGATCACATATGTACAATACCCGATAATCTTTCCTCAACTAGAGGGGTTACACGTGGAATTAGCACACATGTCATCATATCATTTTACTACCCAACTACCCTCCCCTTAGCGATTATATAAGCGGTTTTAATTAGATGAACTCTAAGCGTGCATTACCCGTACCTTCCTTGTGGTCCCGAAGGTGTTTAAGACCTCTAATTTTAGGCACATCTAGACTCTCCTAAGGTGTTTAAAAAAGGAAAAATCTAAGCGACAACAAAAGAACACATAGGACTGTCAAACAAGGGACCAATTAAGGGGGCTCACATTTACCTCCACAAATAAGTAGACAATTAGCCCGTCTCAAACAACACGTTTCAGATATTTCAGAAAGGTCCTAGAACAGGATATCTAGGTGAGCATGACAAGCAGAGAATATGCAGCATTGTGCAAAGGCGAAGCGATAGAAACCTAATCAGTTTGCCTACTGATTTTTAGAACCTGTTGAATCTGGGCAGTCACTAATAAGCATAGTTTTACAATTTTAGAAGGTTTTAATTACCTAAGGCTTGCCTAGGCGTGGTTCAGGGATACCCTATAACATGTTGTCTAAAAATGCAAACAGAATTTTGGAAATTGATTAAAGGAAAGCAAACAGTTTGAGTTCTACTACGTCCTATAAACATGCTCGTCTAGGTGATGGACATCAAGAGAATGATCTCATACATATTTATCCTATAACATAGTGTCTATGCATTTGGGTTGTTTTTAAACATTTGTATAGACGAGATAGTTACTAATTTACGCGATGTAGACATAATTTAAGGTGAATGTAAACACAGTCCTAAGGCAGGATTTCTAATGCACATAAAGAATGGACATTTTAGTAGGTAGAATTACAATAGTAATTTAGTAACAGGATTTCTAGGTGATCATGATTTATGCAAAAGCAGAACTTCGTGATAAATAAGGTAATGAGCCTATAACATGTTGCCTAATATGCCAAATGGTCCTAAAAGCATGGTTTCTGATGCAAGTAAACATAGTATAGACCTAAAAGCATGATTTCTAATGCAAGTAGACATAATATAAACCTAAAGAATGATTTCTACTCGATTTCCCCACAAAAATCATGTAAGAATCCCTCCCTTTTTACTAATTTCCCCAATATCTATTTACAAAATTATTATTACAGACCATGGACGGATGAATTACATAATAAACATAAGTTATCTTATAGGGAGCCTGAAATAGGCCCAAAGTGAACCTGGGAATACCTGGCCTTCAAAACAGTCCAAGATGCCATAATCCATAGTATCCAATGAGGTATCCTGGTGCGTCAAAGTTCCCTAAGTACCTCAGGGATCCCAGGCAATGCTCACACCAAGATTCTTTTGAGCAGGGAAGTGATTATGTGCAGTGTGGAAAGGCCAGCCCCAATGTGCCAGAGTTCGTAGGAATCTCATGGATTCCTAGGCAGTACACACACTGGAGGGGCAGAACTTAAGTAGTCTAAGAGTATAAGTGAGAGTGCTTGCCATAGTTGGGAATAAATTTGGAAGAAATAATAGAAAAATATTTAGGAGTGAAAAGATGTTTCATGTATAGAGACAGTTTTGGAAAAACATACTAGGAGTGAGGATCTTTTGCAAACATTTTGAGAAAAGAGTTCAGTAAATAACAACACAGTCACAACACTTAGAGTGCCCAAATTTAACTCATTTATTACTTGTTTCTAAGAGAAGGCAAACAAGTTTACAATCAGGGATCAGGGGGGTTGGGAACATAGAGAGCTCACATCAGAAACACATAAACATGGATAAGGGGGAGATCATATTGAACAACAAATGCACAGAACAAATAGGAGTCGACACAAACTACTGATTCAGGGATTTAACAAGGCAATCATGCTTGAAACTAAAATGATAATGGGCAGTAAAACATAGAGGCAGAGTATGGGAATAATCATGTTGAGGACAAGGGTCTACTATACAGAGTTATCCAATTAGAATTAACAAAATACATTAGGATTCTGAGATTCTAAAAATGATCATGCTAGTTGACGGAAGTAAACAAGAACTCAGGTACACATGCGGGCTAAAGTAACAAACAAGAGTATTGAAACTTAGACATACTAATTAAAACACTGAACAATAGAGGGCAAAACTTAAGCATGCTGAATAAAGCAGCAAACAGGCAGGACAGTCAAGTACATAAGCCATTAAATTAGTGCAGAAGAAGACATGGATTAACAACTATGGAGCAACAAAGATTTGAATTTCAAAATTGAACTAGGAACATACCAGTTAAGGAAGCAAGATACAGAAATTAAAGAAGGTAGAGTTCCACAGTCTAGCCTTGGCTTTCAGTCGGCTAGACAAACAATTAGCACAAGTAGCAGAAAGAGAGAGAAGGGAGATAATTTGTGTGAGTGTGTGTTCTTGAACTACTATTCGTGTCCTTTGAGAGGTAAAATAAAAGTGTATATATAGCACATTAGGATTAGAAAAAATAAGGTAAAAGAATCAGAAGTCAGTCAATTAAGGACAATCACAGGATCACATAATCATTTCACCTAAGGGAGTTCGGAATAGTCCCCCTTAGTTAGGGGTAATTACTTAACGGTCACAACAGGGGGTCTAATTAAGGAAATAATTATACATAATAGGGAGTCTGTAAGAATCCCATAATCATATGGATAACTTATTAAGGCAAGTGTGACCAATTAGAGTAATAAATAAGAAGACAAATAAAATTTGTGCACACAAATTTTAACAGAGTAAAATAATAGGAGGTGATTAGTAAAAATCTCCAAAAATACTGACTTTGGGAAAGAATTACTCAGATTCTGTACATAGAAATTAACTAAGTAAGACTCACAAAAATACAGAATTCAGCAAGAAAAGCAGGTTCGAACCCTAACAGAAATCAATTAGGGCAAAGCCCCAAAGAATACTGGGTTTTAACAGGTGTTGATACCCAATTTTTCCTCAAATTCTTTTCAAACTTGCAGATAAAGCTTTCAAAATCACTCTTTGTAATAATGAATATTTTTCCCTATTTTGCCATATGTTTATTAAATTATTTTCATGTTTGTCAGATATTTTATATTTAAATAATTGATCTTAAATTATGTTATAAATAATTTTAAAATATTTCCACCTCGGTATGTTATTTTTAATCATTTTTTATCCGTTAGGATTCAATTATTTCATAAATTAGCCAATCGGGCATTATTTAGCTATAATTACAATAATTTTGCAATTATAGCCTAATTGCAAACTTTATGTTATTTTAATTCGATAATTAGGCATTTTTATATTTAATAATATTTAATTACCTTAATTTCATTTATTTAAACTCAATTTCTTTTTTTTATATAATTATTGGCTGTTTATTTAATTATTTATCTATTTTTTGGCGTATTTAATATCTAGCCACCTTTTATTTAAAAACTAACCTTAATTAAATAACCAGCCCAAACCCAATTAAATACCCAGCCCAAAACCTATCAAATACCCGACCCAATCCCAAGCCAATTCGAACTGTTGATCAAATTTGATCAACGGTCCAGATATTACTTACCTAATTTAATTCTAACCTCCCCCCCCCCCCGTCTCATTCTCTCAAGACCAACTCTCTCTCTACCCATCTCTTCCTCTCATCCTCTCTCTAGAACCTTGTTCTTCTTCTCCGATGGCCTCCACCGTCTCTCCGGCCACCTCCAGTCTCACCCCTTTCGACCACCAGCCATCTTGAAGCCTTATTTCTCCGATCCTCTCCGTCTTTGAGACCTCCATGGGTTCCAACCATGCCGTACCACCACTAGAAGCTCTGCCTGGGGTTGTTTCCGGCCTTTCTCCGATGGGTTTTAACTCGAGGGTGCTCTAAACACCATTGTCCTGAGTTTCACTGCCAGGTTCCCTTACTTCTCCCTATGGTTTCTCACGAAACCCTAATCTCCTATATTTTAGTTTTTCTTTTAAGATCTGTTTGATATCTACAATGTTACGAAGCTGTTCTATATTGTTTCTTTGAAAAATTTCGTTTTTAACAACTTGAAAATTAGGGTTTCTTAGCCTTGTTTCTAAAACTATCCTTCTTTGATTTCTATCCATCTCTACTGTGTTTGAATGAGTATCTTATGATTTTCTTGCTGTCTGATCTATTATGCTAGGTCATCTTTTATTACTTGACTATGTGTATTCATTTCCTACAAAAGTGTCTGTTTGTTCTTTGTGACTCTTGCTTTAATTTGTTGCTATGATTCTTAATCTTCTGCTGCTCTATTAATGTTTTTTTTCAATGACTATGTTTGAACGTCCGACTATTTGCCTTATTGACTACTCACCTAATGACTTATACTGATTCCTTGTGTAAATTCCTCAAACTTGTGATGTCTTCCATAAATAGGTGATTCAGTGTAGTTCTTCGTATTTTGTACTAATTTTGAATTATTTCCTTGTCTGTGTGATATTTTACTTGATTAGCACTGAACCCCCTATGATTTTGATTCCATCCATGATTTTTGGGACTGATATAACTAGATTGTACCTATTTATGGGCACAAATATGTTGCTGATTGATTAACTTATACTCTCCCTATTTAATATGTTATGTACCTAGACTTAATTACTTGCTATATGCTTTGCTACTCCTGTTATGGTAAAAGGTCATGTTTATACATTGATTCTTTCCTTATCTGATACTAATTGTGTCGTTTGAATGAGGACTCCCTAATTAAAGGGAATTCCATGTCTTTGATGGATTTTGACTGAACTTTACTTCCATAATTAGTTTAATTATTATTCCTTACCTTAGGCTACTACTCGTTTTAAAAAAAAAAACTATATATACTCTGCCTTCTCTCTTTGCGAAATACACTGACACTGATAGCACACACCGATATTGAGAGCACTGATATCACACACAAAAACACTGAGTAATCCTTGTTGCTCTTTTGCTTCTGTACATTACTGCTCTGTTGCTCCTTTGTTCTGCATACTACTGTTGCTGTTATATCTCTTTGCACCTTGCTATTCTATATCAATCGACTGGTATGTCTCTAAGTTAATTTTATAGTGTCTCTACACAATATGCTTCAGTTCTTGTTTATATACATGTTGTTCCTTTGGTGTTTTATCTTGTGGTTCTACTGCCTACCATGTAATTAGCATGATTCTATAATGTCCTTTCTCTTTTGTTAGTCTAATAAGTACTCTGCTTTCCTCATGTTATTCTCTATAATTGTTTGAGTCTGGTGTAATTAGCATGTCCCTGTTATTCCTCCTTTCCTATCAGTCTAATATGTCTTTTGTTCCTCCTGTGTGACTCTATGTGAGACTTATGTCACTTATATGTCTATTTGTCTATGGGTTAATGTTTCTTATCTCAACATGACTACTGTTACATGCTCTCATCCCCTATTTAGCCTCTCATGTTGCAACCTGTATTCCTCCATCTGATTTCTAAATGCTATATAATTCTGATCTTGTTAATCCATGATTGCTTTGTGACAACTATGTGGTAACTATATGAATCTGTAACTTTATTCTATTGCTAACATGTGAATTACTTGTCCCCAACTCCCTTTCCCCTGTTGAGTTTGTCTCTTGAACCCTGCACCTTTGTTGAGTTGTGATTGGCCTGTTTCTTTCCCTTTTGCAAACTATTTTTCTTTCATAAAACTTTACATTGTTCTCTGAAGTCATTTTCAAAATTGTTATTTCAGAACTCTTTCAAACTCAACACTCTTTTAAACTATAAGCACTTCCCACTACTCTTAGAAATTAGGTCCAACCTCCTTCGTGTGAGCATTGCCTTGAGTACCCTTGAGTACTCATTGAACTTTGACACGCAAGGCTGGTAATTCCACACTGCACTTTGTTAAAATTTTGGCAATTTTGCTTGGGTGCTGGTATTGGCCAGGGACCCATTTGGGGCCCTAGGGAACTTTGCCGCACCTAGGCCATGTAAGGCTGTGAAACTCGAAAGGAGTGAGGCTGGGAGATTGGGCCTGATTGAAGGCTCCCTATAGAAGTAGCTTCTTACCTTTTTCATTTCATTAATTTAATTTATTATTATTGGCCTGTAATAATTTATAAACGAATAATTGGGGCTGGATAGTGAAGGTGGGAGGGGACTATGCATGTTTAGTATAGTATGGGTAGAAAATATGACTATATTATTTTACTTACCTATGTGTGTAATAGTAGCATGCTTAGGACATGCATACCATGCATTAGAAATCATGTTTAGGTTCTTATTTCAGCATAACTGTTATATTCATGTCATTTTATAAGCTCTGCTCACAATTAATAATTATAACGAAGTAATAAAACTGCCATAATGTTATTGCTGCTGCATCTTCACAAGCATTTCATGTAGAAGACATGCCTATAGGATTCTACTTATTCATGTGTGCATTAGATATCCTGATCTTTAGGACTTTACTTCCAAAGTTCCTGTTTTCCATTGCGCCATGTTAAACGCCTAGTTAATGTTCTAATCCAGTAATCTCGCTAAAATATGGTTAAAGGTTTTAAAACATTTTTCTGCAAATGTATTGTTTTTGCATATCTTTAAAATCAGGACTAAAGTATGCATGCTCACCTTTCAAAACCAAATAGGCAATGTGTAGGACGCCTAGGCAAACCTTAGGCCTAATATTTATTAAAACCCAATCAACCGTTTTGTGTTCTGTAAAACTAATCAGCCTTTTCCTGAGAACCTCGTTGTGTGTCATTCTTTCTTTTACTCCTGCATGCTCAGCAATCAATAGATTTTTTAAAAAAAAATCCCCCCTTTTACATGATCATTCTGTTTTGCTTAAACCCTTGCTCCATCTTTTAATTATTGGTCTCTGTGCACTCACTCTCTTTTGCTAAAACTCCCTTAAACTACTGGTTCCTGCTTTATTTTTGAATCCTTAATTTCAAAATAAGTCACCCCTTTTTGAAACTACTCAGTTTTACTTTCAAATCTTGCTTTACTTCTGATTATTGGTTTTCTAAAGGTTATTCATCCGTTTATTTGAAACTCCATCAAAGCATGTTGTGCACTTTTTAATCCTGCTACTATTTGTGAATTACTGGATTTTTCCAATCAATTCTCCTTCTTTAAGTTGCTCTGTTTTAATTGACTTCTTGCTTTATTTTCTGAAAACCAAAGTTACTAAGCCTACTGTTTTCAAACTTAAAACCTTTGTTTTAAACTCTTTCCTTGAGACTCCTTGATGTGCTTGAGTCGTTCTATTTACGTATACAACCTGTGGAGGGATTTATGAGCCCATATTTTCTTTTGTATGCTTCCTCTATATGTAGTCGTAACTGTTATTGCATATCGCTTAGAGTTTATCCTTTAAACTTAGGGGTCAGCCTAGTACTCGCCTTGTAGGAATAGTAGTCCTAAACACCCTCCAGGACTGATAGGATGGGATGGGTAATAGAATGCAATAAGAATTTGTGACCAACACACGCGCTTTAAATAACCTTTACGAGGTGGGAAGGGTAGAATGCGAATATGATGACCGGTGCGCTAATACCACGTGTAGCCGCCTCTTTTAGGACGTGACATATCGGGTATTGCATTGATGTGATCCGTATTACTTTAAACCTAGGACAATTCTTTTCAAATGTTTATTCTAATGGTTTTTCCAAAACCTTCAAAGATTTTCATACTTTTTTGAAATCTCCTCTTATATGAACCTTACTTGCTACTTGTTCACCGTCCAAATTCACAAAATTTCTTGGCTGGGACCCACAGTTGTGGATCTTGAGGGGTGCCTAACACCTTCCCCTTGGGATAATTTCAAGCCCTTACCCAATCTCTGGTAATGCAAACTAGTTTATGAGTTATCAACTCTAGGTGCCCTAACGCACCATAAAAATCGTTAGGTGGCGACTCTTCCTTGAACCCTTTTCCTTTAAGGAGTTGTCCATAATGTCATAAAACCCGATCTCTCCGTACCTAACCCGTGCGATAGAAAAAAGGGGGCGCGACAGCATGGAGACTCTGCTGGGGACTTTCCCTAGGCTTATACCGTGACAAGTTGTCTTGTGAATTTGGAATTTTATTCTGTTTAAATGCTTACACCCTTTCCTATTCCCCATTACATGTTATTAATTGTTTAAATCTGCAAGTATTTATTTGTCTAAGCAAAACTGACATATCTTTATGTTTTCTTTGTAGCCACTTTCCATTACAACTGTTGTATTTCCTTTCTTTACCGCTTTCCTCAACGTGAAAATACATGCCTATTTGTTTAAATGATATTTATTTGCATATCATACTCTGTATTCATATTCCACTCGTGCCAAACAAAAATCCTAAAGCAACGCTTACAATGAGTGGTTGCGCTATTCCAATATTATCCCCCTCTAAATTCGGAAAGGCGTATTTGCGGTAAAACTAGTCGATCAATGGTGCAGTCGACAGTTCCATGCCTTTCCCCCTTGAGTTGTCCGCTCAAGGGTACCAGTCTAAAACCCCAATAGAAACCTTACTCTATTGTATGTTGCATGCATCATGGTCAAACATAGCCAGGCTAACGTGTTGTCCGCACAATAGCCTTTAAGATAGCCTTGTCCAAAGTCCATTGGGTTTCCCTGGAACCCAAAAGGACGCCTTCACGTTCTGTGCATTTATTTGGCGATTTTAAATGCTCATGCTAATTATTGATGTAAAATAGTCGAGTCTGGTGAGGGTAAGGTCCTAACCCTTTTGTTTTGCAGGAAAAGAGGTACGAAGTCCCCAGACTCAGCATGATCTAAAATATGCCAAGAGAACCAAGCTTGGAGAAGGTCCTTCTGGGACCCAATTAGATAGGATTTTCTTTTCCGCTTTACCAATGTAATAAGGCCGATGGCCATTAGTGATTTTATTTCTTGCTTATTGTTTTTGTATTGTCTTTGGATTCGTCCATTTTTACATCAATAAAATGAGGCATTTAGTATTTTAAGTTCTCCAAATTAATTTGTCGCTAGGCCTACCTCGGGCTCAAGAGGTTCCCCAACTTAGGACGCGCTTTACATTTCCGCACTACGTGTTTAAAATATCGCAATGTTTTGTGATTCCTCACTAACTTCACTACCTTTTTGTTTTTCTTTAGTTATTCCCCTTCCCCAAAGGTTAGTTCGTGCACTCTGGCATCAACAACTTATTGCACAAGATCAAAGGGCCCTCCTCCTACTTCTCCTCCCAGTCCTCCTAAAGGGAAAAACAAGGGCAAAACTAAGATGGCAGATACAAGCGGTACCAGAAAAGACAACGGGGATGAACAGGTTGAGATCACTGATGGTTGAGGTATTCAGGTTCTGCACGAGGGTATGTCTCCACTAGAGAAGAAGCTGCTAAAGTTCCAAGAGGAACCTGATCAAGTCAAGAACTTGGTCCACTTATCATTCTCTCTCAACGTCCCAGACATTCACTTCCCAAATGCTCCGAACCCCACTTTACCACAAAACATCCCCAAACAACCAAATCATCCAAAAGATCCAGTCCCGCCAGCACAATGCAATACATGTCACCACAACACTCTGCCTCTCCAGGATTAGACAAGAGACCACTTCCAGGCTTACCATAATCCCATCTATGTGGAAGCAGTAGCTCATTCCACACCCCATAAAAAGTCTACATGAGATAAAGGAAGGAGAGATCAACGTAAAGGCCTTCGATGGTTCGCAGAGGTCCACCATGGGAGAAATCACCTTGTGCTTACAAATGGGACCAACTTGGTTCGATGTAGATTTCCAAGTGATAGATGTGCCTGCGTCCTACAACTTACTGTTGGGACGACCTTGGATCCACGGTGCTGGGGCCGTGGCATCAACCCTACATCAAGATGTGAAGTTCGAATGGAATCACCAAGAGGTAATCATTCATGGCGACGGTAGCAACCATATCTACGGTCGCCAGACCTTTTCGGTCATCGATGGAAGGAGGAAGTTGGGTGGAGAAATCTACCACAACGTTGAACGTGTTAACGCCATTGACAAGGACAAGTGGTGGGGTAGTAAGACCGAAAGCATATCGAACTGGCAAGGGTACGATCCAGGTAAAGGGCTCAGTAAGAATCTCCAAGGAATAACAAAGCCAGTAACACTCAAGAAGCACGGTACCACTTTTGGTCTGGGGTACGAGTACACTTGGAAGGAATTCAAGAACTGGTCGCCACCATGGCGCGGCCCCTACTACCCATTGGACCAGCCAATACCCCACATAGAGCAAACTTTCCAGCCAGCTGACATCACATATGGTACAGACGAGGAGGAAGCGCTAGCGGCAATGAGGGATCTATTTCTGGATGATGAGGATATGGACTGCTGTGTCATTCTCGAGGAGGAGGGGGAGGAAGGCCCTTCTATACAAGTCGTGAGCAAGGGATCATATCTCAACAATTGGTCCGTCAGGACAACCAAAGCCCGTCGAGCCTCGGGGTAGCAAGGCTAACAAAACAAGCATTATTTACAGTTTATTTATTTAAAGAATTTTCTTCCTTTTCGCATTTTTAATTTCTGCAAGAAAGAGCTCCCATGTTCAAACAATTATTCAATTTATCAAAGCATTTCCAGTTTCTTTATAAATCTTATATTTACTTGCTACTGTTTTCCTCCCCATTACTTTATTTACACAGCATTACTATTACTTATCTTGATGAACCGACGACTGTGACCTGCAACGAGGCAACGCAACAAACGGATTTCGAGTCAGACGAGGATGATATACCTGAGGATATTATTAAAGAGGTCGAGAACTTTGAGAATAGACCTAAGTCTAACTTGGACGAGACTGAGGTCGTCAACCTGGGAAACGCAGAGAACGTCAAAGAAACACGCATCAGAATTTATCTGTCGCCATCAAAAAGGGAGGAATATACGGAATTCTTAAGGGAATATGAGGACATATTTGCCTGGTCATATGATGACATGACTGGCCTCAGTACATCTATTATGGCCCATAAGCTGCCAACCAATCCAACATGCCCACCAGTGAAGCAAAAGCTCAGGAAGTTCAAACCAGACATGAGCTTGAAAATCAAAGAGGAGGTCACCAAGCAGATCAACGCCGGGGTTCTCCGGGTGGTCGAATATCCTAGTTAGCCAACATTGTGCCTGTACCAAAGAAATATGGGAAGGTCTGAGTATGCGTCGACTACCGGGATCTCAACCGGGCGAGTCCGAAAGATGGATTCCCCCTGCCAAACATACACATCTTAATTGACAATTGTGCCAAGCACGAGCTGCAGTCCCTTGTAGATTGTTTTGCTGGTTACCATCAAATTTGGATGGACGAGGAAGATGTTGAGAAAAAGGCATTCATTATGCCGTGGGGAGTGTACTGCTGCAAGATAATGACATTAGGTCTGAAGAATGCAGGGTCCACTTATATGAGAGCCATGACTACTATATTCCATGATATGATTCACAAGGAGATCGAGGTATATGTGGACGACGTCATCATCAAATCAAGGAAAGGTGCTGATCACATGGAAGATTTGAGAAAGTTCTTCAACAGGTTAACGAAATACAATCTGAAACTTAACCCCGCAAAGTGTGCGTTCGGGGTTCCTGCTAGCAAGCTACTAGGGTTCATTGTCAGTCGTCGAGGAATAGAGCTAGATCCATCAAAGTTCAAAGCCATCCAAGAATTGTCGCCACCAAGGAACAATAAGGATGTTATGAGTTTTCTGGGAAGGCTCAATTATATTAGTCGGTTCATAGCCCGGTCCATTGTCATTTGCGAACCGATTTTCAAGATGCTAAGAAAGGATGCAGCCACCAAATGGACTGAGGATTGTCAAAAGGCCTTCGACAGAATCAAAGAGTATCTATCAACACCACCAGTCTTGGTACCTCCAGAGCCGGGTAGACCTCTATTACTCTACCTTGATGTGTTAGATGGAGCTTTCTGTTGCGTTCTCGGGCAACATGACAAAACAGGGAGGAAAGAGCCAGCAATTTACTACCTCGGCAAGAAGTTTACTCTGTATGAGGTCTGGTATTCTTTACTAGAACGCACCTGTTGTGCTTTGACTTGGGTCGCACAGAAGTTGAGGCATTATTTCTGTGCCTACACAACGTACCTCATATAGAGGATGGATCCGCTAAAGTACATCTTTCAGAAGCCCATGCCCACTGGCAAGCTAGCTAAATGGCAGATCATGTTAAGTGAGTTCGAAATCATTTACGTAACTCAGAAGGAGGTCAAAGGACAAGCATTAGCCAATCATCTTGCTGAAAATTCTGTGGACGGAGAATACGAACCATTGAAAATGTATTTCCCCGATGAAGAAGTGTCATTCGTAGGAGAGGACATTGCAGAATCCTACGATGGATGGAGGATGTTCTTTGATGGGGCTGCAAACTTCAAACGCGTGGGTATTGGAGCAGTCTTAATTTCAGAAACTGGTCAGCACTACCCGGTATCCGCCAAGCTTAGGTTCCCCTACCAACAACATGGCCGAATATGAGGCCTGCATCCTGGGGCTCAACATGGCCATCGACATGAATGTTCAGGAATTATTAGTGATTGACAATTCAGAATTATTGATACACCAAGTCCAAGGAGAATGGGCGACCAAGAATTCCAAAATACTTCCATACCTACACCATGTGATGGAATTGAGAAAGAGGTTCACAAAGATTGAATTCCGGCATGTTCCCAGAATCCAGAATGAGTTCGCTGACGCATTGGCTACCTTGTCATCTATGATCCAGCATCCAGACAAGAACTTCATTGATCCCATCCCAGTGAGGATCCACAATCAGCCGGCTTACTGCGCCCATGTTGAAGACGAAGCAGATGGAAAACCTTGGTTTCATGATATCAAGGAGTACTTGGCAAAGGGAGAGTACCCAGAGCTTGCAAACGCTACTCAGAAGCGTACTCTTCGAAGGTTATCAAACAATTTCCTTCACAGCGGAGGAATCCTGTACAGGAAGACTCCTGATCTGGGTTTGCTAAGATGTGTCGAAGCAAAGGAAGCAACAAAGTTGTTGGAGGAAATACATGCTGGTACATGCGGTCCTCATATGAACGGGTTTGTTCTAGCAAAGAAGATACTTCGGGCTGGTTATTTCTGGATGACCATGGAAACAGATTGCATCTAGTATGTCCGCAAATTCCACCGATGTTAGATACATGGGGATATGATAAAGGTACCTCCCAGTGAGCTTAATGCAACAAGTTTACCCTGGCCGTTCGCCGCTTGGGGCATGGATGTTATTGGACCAATCGAGCCTGCAGCCTCTAATGGACACAGGTTCATTCTGGTTGCCATTGACTATTTCACCAAATTGGTCGAAGCAGCATCTTACAAAGCAGTTACTAAGAAGGTCATGTCCAACTTTGTCCGCGATCGCATTATTTGTCGATTTGGAGTTCTAGAGTCAATCATCACCGATAATGGTTCCAATCTCAACAGTGACTTGATGAAATCCATGTGTGAAACCTTCAAGATCAAACACAAGAACTCCACAGCATACAGATTGCAGATGAATGGAGTCGTTGAGGCTGCCAACAAGAACATCAAGAAGATATTGAGAAAGATGATAGAGAAGCACAAGTAGTGGCATGAGAAGCTGTCATTCGCCCTACTAGAATACCGCACCACGGTTCGCACATCAACTGGGGAAACTCCTTACATGTTGGTATACGGTACAGAAGCCATAATTCCTGCTGAAGTTGAGATTCCATCTCTGAGAATCATACAAGAAGCTAAGCTCAGCGACGCAGAATAGGTAAGAAGTCGCTATGAGCAATTGGCCCTCATAGACAGAAAAAGAATGAACGCGGTTTGCCATGGTCAGCTATATCAGAACAGAATGACCAGAGTTTTCAACAAGAAAGTCAAACCAAGACGATTCACACTGGGTCAGCTAGTGTTAAAGAAAATCTTTCCTCATCAAGACGAAGAAAAAGGGAAATTCTCTCCCAATTGGAAAGGCCCGTACATGGTTCACCGAGTGTTGACGGGAGGAGCACTCATACTTGCAGAAATGGATGGAGAAGTTTGGCCTAAAACAATCAACTCAGACGCGGTCAAGCGTTACTGTGTGTAACTCTTTATGCTTTTCGCAATGTTGTAAATTGAACTACGCCTGACCTGATTCCCGTTTAAGAGGGGATACGTAGGACACCCTATGGGTTCGATCACATTTTAATAAAAATTTCATTTTCCCCATGAATAGAAACTGGGGCAAAATTTTGAGGAGAGACCTCGAAATTCCGAAGCAAGTTCAGCCGAGCACCGCACAAGCAACAACCAGAAGCATTCACCCATCAAATTGGGGCAGAATTTTTAGGAGGACCTTCAAATTTCCGTAGCAAGAGAGGTTGCAATGTCTTGAACCGCGTCATGGTCGCCGGTTCATCCAAAGAAAACTATTTTTCAATTATATGTTATATCATATTTTTATAAAACCATGCATATTTATTTCTCAAAAACAACTTGTTTTATCAATGCTACCCCTGGGGTACAAACAAAGTTATCATTATCAAGCAGATAGGCCAAGCCGAGCCAGCGGGGATACGAACTAACCCTCCCCTTTACAGAACTCACAATTTTTCTTTGGATGCAGGCACAAATACGGCAAAATCCCAAAACATCCTATTATCCCGCAAGATGCATACTTCTCAAGGATACACTCTCAAACTCATCGCACATGCCGACGCTTACTATTATCGCAAACAACGCTTCATTCACAACAATCATATCGCCAAAATTGATCATCAGCTAAGAACTCTTACTGTCATTTTATGTTTCTCGCATTGCATAAGGCTACTGCTCTGCCTTCCGAGGTTAAGATCTACCTCCATCTGCATTCGCATCTTTGCATAAGGCTACTATTCTTCCTTCTGAGGTTAAGCTCTACCTCCATCTGCATTTGCATCTTTGCATAAGGCTACTATTCTGCCTTCCGAGGTTAAGCTCTACCTCCCCTGCATTCGCATCTTTGCATAAGGCTACTATTCTGCCTTCCGAGACTAAGCACTGTCTCCCTGCATTTTCTCGCATTGCATAAGGCTACTATTCTGTCTTCCGAGGTTCCACGCTACCTCCCCCGCATTTTATTTCCTGCACTGCATAAGGCTACCATTCTGCCTTCCGAGACTAAGCACTGTCTCCCTGCATTTTCTCACATTGCATAAGGCTACCATCCTGCCTTCCGAGGTTAAGCTCTACCTCCCCTGCATTCACATTTTTGCATAAGGCTACCATTCTGCCTTCCGAGGTTAAGCGCTACCTCCCCAACATTTATTTCCTGCATTGCATAAGGCTATCATTACGTCTTCCGAGGTTCCACGCTACCTCTCTCTGCATTCTACTTCATTACGCAAAGCTCATATCTACATTTTTCAAAGCAATCACCTTTCGTTACGTTATTTATTTACGCTTTCTTTCGGGCTAAGCTCTGCCCCTCTTTCTTTTCGCAAATCGCAAGACTAAGATCTGTCTTTTCAGCATCATACTAGTGCATTCTTCATGGGCTGAAATATCGCCAACTTGTCCAAAGGCGTCATCGTTCAGAGGCACCATCTTCATGGCCCGAGAACATCATTTCATGGCCTAAGGATCTCTTTTATTCAACCTGCATATCATTATTCAAAGGCATCATGGTTTGGAGGCACCATCCTCATGTCCCGAGAACATCATTTCATAGCCTGCGAATTCCGCACCGAGCGATTCATGGCCTAGGACATCATGGTCTAAGGACATCATCCTAAATTGTCCGAAAACAACATTCATAGTCCAACGGGAACTTGCATCATATTTATATTATGCACAATACATGCTTGTTATTTACTTGCAGGTAATCCGGCCGGAACAGACAACCAGGCAGGAGCGGACCGCTCCAGTTATCCAAAACAACCCCGTAAGACCTTCCAATTTTGTCTTACCTTGCGTCCGTTCTTGTAAAATGTCACTGGTATACTTCGCTGATGATTCCTGAACTACATATGGCCTAATTCCTGTAAAACCAGGGATATGTAGGTAACTCAGAAGCCAGGGTGCGGCCTAATTCTCTCACGCGATTCCATTCGGTCAAAATTGGCCATCATATCTTTACCCGACAATTATTTCATCCTTCCCGGGTAAAGAGGGGCAGTTGTTGATACCCAATTTTTCCTCAAATGCTTTTCAAACTTGCAGATAAAGCTTTCAAAATCACTCTTTGTAATAATGAATATTTTTCCCTATTTGTTTCATATGTTTATTAAATTATTTTCATGTTTGTCTGATATTTTATATTTAAATAATTGATCTTAAATTATGTTATAAATAATTTTAAAATATTTCCAGCTCGGTATGTCATTTTTAATCATTTTTTATCCGTTAGGATTCAATTATTTCATAAATTAGCCAATCGGGCATTATTTAGCTATAATTACAATGATTTTGCAATTATAGCCCAATTGCACATTTTATGTTATTTTAATTCGATAATTAGGCATTTTTATATTTAATATTATTTAATTACCTTAATTTCATTTATTTAAACTCAATTTCATTTTTTATATAATTATTGGCTGTTTATTTAATTATTTATCTATTTTTGGGGTATTTAATATCTAGCCACCTTTTATTTAAAAACTAGCCTTAATTAAATACCCAACCCAAACCCAATTAAATACCCATCCCAAAACCAATTAAATACCCAACCTAAAAACCTATCAAATACCCGACCCAATCCCAAGCCAATCTGAACCGTTGATCAAATTTGATCAACGGTCCAGATATTACTTACCTAATTTAATTCTAACCTAACCCCCTCCCTCCGTCTCATTCTCTCAAGACCAACTCTCTCTCTACCAGTCTCTTCCTCTCCTCCTCTCTCTATAACCTTCTGGGTTCTTCTTCTCCGATGGCCTCCACTGTCTCTCCGGCCACCTCCTGTCTCACCCCTTTCGACCACCAACCGCCTTAAAGCCTTATCTCTCCGATCCTCTCCATCTTTGAGACCTCCATGGGTTCCAACCATGCCAGACCACCACTGAAAGCTCTGCCTGGGGTTGTTTCCGGCCTTTCTCCGATGGGTTTTGACTCAATGGTGCTCTAAACACTATTGTCCTGAGTTTCACAGCCATGTTCCCTTACTTCTCTCTCTGGTTTCTCACGAAACCCTAATCTCCTATATTTTAGTTTTTCTTTTAAGATTTGTTCGATATCTACAATGTTACGAAGTTGTTCTATATTTTTTCTCTGAAAAATTTCGTTTTTAACAACTTCAAAATTAGGGTTTCTTAACCTTGTTTCTGAAACTATTCTTCTTTGATTTCTAGCCATCTCTACTGTGTTTGAACGAGTATCTCATGATTTTCTTGTTGTCTGAACTATTATGCTAGGTCGTCCTTTATTAATTGACTATGTGTATTCGTTTCCTACAAAAGTGTCTGTTTGTTCTTTGTGACTCTTCCTTTAACTTGTTGCTATGATTCTTAATCTTCTGCTGCTCTATTAATGTTGTTTTGTTCAATGACTATGTTTGAACGTCGGACTATTTTCCTTATTGACTACTCTCCTAATGACTTATACTGATTCCTTGTGTAAATTCCTCAGACTTGTGATGTCTTCCATAAATAGGTGATTCAGTGTAGTTCTTCGTATTTTGTACTAATTTTGAATTATTTCCTTGTCTGTGTGATATTTTCCTTGATTAGCACTGAATCCCCTATGATTTTGATTCCATCAGAGATTTTTGGGACTAATATAACTAGATTGTACCTATTTATGGGCACAAATATGCTGCTGATTGATTAACTTATACCCTCCCTAATTACTATGTTATGTACCTAGACTTAATTACTTGCTATATGCTTTGGTACTCCTGTTATGCTAAAAGGCCATGTTTATAAATTGATTCTTTCCTTATTTGATATTAATTGTGCCGTTTGAATGAGGACTCCCTAATTAAAAGGAAGTCCATGTCTTTGATGGATTCTGACTGAACTTTACTTCCATAATTTGTTGAATTATTATTCCTTACCTTAGGCTACTACTCGTTTTAAAAAAAAACTATATATACTATGCCTTCTCTCTTTGCAAAAGACATTGACACTGATAGCATACACGGATATTGAGAGCACTGATATCACACACAAATACACTGAGTAATCCTTGCTGCTATTTTGCTTCTGCACATTACTGCTCTACTGCTCCTTTGTTCTGCATATTGTTGTTGTTGTTCTATCTCTTTGCACCTTGCTATTCTATATTAATCGACTAATATGTCTCTAAGTTAATTTTATAGTGTCTCTACACAATATGCTTCAGTTCTTGTTTATATACTTGTTGTTCCTTTGGTGTTTTATCTTGTGGTTCTACTGCCTACCATGTAATTAGCATGATTCTATAATGTCCTTTCTCTTTTGTTAGTCTAATAAGTACTCTGCTTTCCTCATGTGATTCTCTATAATTGTTTGAGTCTGGTGTAATTAGCATGTCCCTGCTATTCCTCCTTTCATATCAGTCTAATATGTCTTTTGTTCCTTCTGTGTGACTCTATGTGAGACTTATGTCACTAGTATGCCTATTTGTCTATGGGTTAATGTTTCTTATCTCAACATGACTACTGTTACATGCTCTCATCCCCTATTTAGCCTCTCATGTTGCAACCTGTATCCCTCCATCTGATTTCTAAATGCTATATAATTCTGATCTTGTTAATCTATGATTGCTTTGTGACAACTATGTGGTAACTATGTGAATCTGTAACTTTATTCTATTGCTAACATGTGAATTACTTGTCCCCAACTCCCTTTCCCCTGTTGAGTTTGTCTCTTGAACCCTGCACCTTTGTTGAGTTGTGATTGGCCTGTTTCTTTCCCTTTTGCAAACTATTTTTCTTTCATAAAACTCTTACATTATTCTCTGAAGTCATTTTCAAAACTATTATTTTATAACTCTTTCAAACTCAACACTCTTTTAAACTATAAGCACTTCCTACTACTCTTAGAAATTAGGTCCTACCCTCTTCGTGTGAGCATTGCCTTGAGTACCCCTGAGTACTCATTGAACTTTGACACACAAGGCTGGTATTTCCACACTTCACTTTGTTAAAATCTTGGCAATTTTGCTTGGGTGCTGGTATTGGCTAGGGACCTATTTGGGGCCCTAGGGAACTTTGCCGCACCCAGGCCATGTAAGGCTGTGAAACTCGAACGGAGTGGGGCTGGGAGATTGGGCCTGATTGAAGGCTCCCTATAGAAGTAGCTTCTTACCTTTTTCATTTCATTAATGTAATTTATTATTATTGGCCTGTAATAATTTGTAAACGAATAATTGGAGTTGGATAGTGAATGTGGGAGGGGACTATGCATGTTTAGTATAGTATGGGTAGAAAACATGACTATAGGATTTTAATTACCTATGTGTGTAATAGTAGCATGCTTAGGACATGCATACCATGCATTAGAAATCATGTTTAGGTTCTTATTTCAGCATAACTGTTATATTCATGTCATTTTATAAGCCCTGCTCACAATTAATAATTATAACCAAGTAATAAAACTGCCATAATGTTACTGATGATGCATCTTCACAAGCATTGCATGTAGAAGACATGCCTATAGGATTCTACTTATTCATGTGTGCATTAGATATCCTGCTCTTTTGTACTTTACTTCCAAAGTGCATGTTTTCCATTGCGCCTTGTTAAACACCTAGTTAATGTTCTAATCCAGTAATCTCGCTAAAATATGGTTAAAGGTTTTAAAATGTTTTTCTGCAAATGTATTGTTTTCGCATATCTTTAAAATCAGGAGTAAAGTATGCATGCTCACCTTTCAAAACCAAATAGGCAATGTGTACGACGCGTAGGCAAACCTTAGGCCCAATATTTATTAAAACCCAATCAACCATTTTGTGTCCAGTAAAACTAATCAGCCTTTTCCTGAGAACCTCGTTGTGTGTCATTATTTCTTTTACTCCTGCATGCTCAGCAATCAATAGATTTTTTTTAAAAAAATCCCCCCTTTTACAAGATCATTTTGTTTTGCTTAAACCCTTGCTCCATCTTTTAATTATTGGTCTCTGTGCACTCACTCTCTTTTGCTAAAACTCCCTTAAACTATTGGTTCCTACTTTATTTTTGAATCACTGATTTCAAAATAAGTCACCCCTGTTTGAAACTACTTAGTTTTACTTTCAAATCTTTCTTTACTTCTGATTATTGGTTTTCTAAAGGTTATTCATCCGTTTATTTGAAACTCCATCAAAGCATGCTGTGCACTTTTTAATCCTGCTACTATCTGTGAATTACTGGATTTTTCCAATCAATTCTCCTTCTTTAAGCTGCTCTGTTTTAATTGACTTCTTGCTTTATTTTCTGAAAACCAAAGTTCCTAAGCCTACTATTTTCAAACTTAAAACCTTTGTTTTAAACTCTTTCCTTGAGACACCTTGATGTGCTTGAGTCGTGCTATTTACGTATACAACCTGTGGAGGGATTTATGAGCCCATATTTGCTTTTGTATGCTTCCTCCATATGTAGTCCTAATTGTTATTTCATGTCGCTTAGAGTTTATCCTTTAAACCTAGGGGTCAGCCTAGTACTCGCCTTGTAAGAATAGTAGTCCTAAACACCCTCCGGGACTGATAGGATAGGACGGGTAATAGCACACAATAAGAATTCGTGACCAACACACGCGCTTTAAATAACCTTTACGGGGTGGGAAGGGTAGAATGCGGATATGATGACCAGTGCGCTAATACCACGTGTAGCCGCCTCTTTGAGGAAGTGACATACCGGGTATTGCGTTGATGTGATCCGTATTACTTTAAACCTAGGGCAGTTCTTTTCAAATGTTTATTCTAATGTTTTTTCCAAAACCTTCAAATATTTTCATACTTGTTTGAAATCCCCTCTTATATGAACCTTACTTGCTACTTGTTCACCGTCAAAATTCACAAAATTTCTTGGTTGGGACCCACAGTTGTGGATCTTGAGGGGTGCCTAACACCTTCCCCTTTGGATAATTTCAAGCCGTTACCCAATCTATGGTAATGCAAACTAGTTTATGAGTTATCAACTCTAGGTGCCCTAATGCACCATAAAAATTGTCAGGTGGCGACTCTTCCTTTAACCCTTTTCCTTTAAAGAGTTGTCCAGAATGTCATAAAACCCGATCTCTCTGTACCTAACCCGTGCGATAGAAAAAAGGGGGCGCGACAACAGGGAAACATTTAAGCCAAAGAAAATGGTGTAAACTAGTTTGACTGGTATTACAGAAATAACAAAGTATCGAAGCAAAAAATTTAATCAACTAGGGTTTGAATATTCTTGCAAAAATCAGTCATGGTGATTAAAGAACAGTTAACTAAACACTGAGAACGTTGAAAAATCGTTGAAGAAAAGTTTGAGATGAACCATAGTTTAAAAAGAGTGATAAAAAGTCGGAATAGTTCATTAAACAAAATTTGTTTAAAGGAAAACACGTAATAGTGCTCGAATTACCCCAGATCTATATAGATTTGAGAAGAATCGACAGTAACAAAATACGGTTTTTAGAAAATAGCAGAGGTGAGGATAATAGGTCAAGAACCCATAGATCCATAATAAAAAAAGAAGAAGTTCTTACTCACAAACGGAACATGGCCTGAGACAGGCAAGTTTCAAAACAGAACCAGTTGGGGTCTCCTTGAGATCTTCTCAAGGACCCAAGAAATCGAATAGCCATGTACTGTAGAAGACCAGGGCTGGTCGGAGAAGACATAGAAGCACCATAGAAAGGAGGTTTACGCCGGTGATGGCGATTAGGGTTAGGGTTAGGTCAAGAGAGAGTTGAGAGATGAGGGAGACGATGACGACGGGAGCTGGGAAAGAATGAGAGGGTTTGGGTAGGTTAGGGCGATTAATTAAGGTAACGATAATCGTGGACCGTTGATCAAAATGATCAACGGCCACAATTGAATGGGCTAGTGGGTCGGGGAAGGCAGATTGGGCCAAAGATGGGTTTGGGCCAGCATTTTGGGTTAGTATTACAGGGGTTTTGAGTTGGTTATGTCTGAAAATAAAAGGGGTTATTTGTTAAATACCCAAATAATTTATAAAAAAATAATTTATAAAATAATTAAAAAATTATAAAAAATACTTTTCATGCATTTAAATGTTTTAAGATATCACTCAATATTTTGAAAATACAATGAGCTATTTTCTGGTAAAATAATGTAATAATGCATGCATGGGCTATAATTGCAAAGTTATTGCAATTGTAACCCAAAAATATATATGTGGCTATTTGTGCAAATGTTTGAGCTTAATATGGCTATAAGTAGAAAAACAAATTAAATCATGAAATGTTATAAAGTCATTTGTGATGCAATTTTGTAATTATTTATATAAATAATATACTGGGATAAATTAATAAAAATGTAGAAATTATGGAAAAATACAATTGATGCTAATGCATGGTTTTGAAGGTATATATGCATTTAAAAATATTATAGGGAAAATTTGGGTATCAACAACAGGTAATACAACCTTCGTGGGCTTACTTTTATGCTTATTCAATTTAGAGTTTAATGCCTTAACTCGATTCTTGCAGCTCAAGCAGAAGGATGACCTAGTGGGGAACTCCGAGAGAAGATTAAGATCAAAGATACGGAGATCCTCGGGCTGAAGCATCGCATGGACGAGGTAGCCTCCGAGAAAGATACCCTTCGAGAGAAACTGGCCTCGGTTGAGTATCAGCTTCAGGGTGCAAAGGGAGAAAGCCGTAAATACAAGGATCTTCATGTTGAATCAGCTGCTAAGTTATCCTAAATTAAGTCTGAGATCGGCAAACTCATATCTTCGTATCAGAATGACGCTGCAGCTGCAAATGCTCGGGCTAAGAAGGTATCTTCTGAGGTCGGGCTTAATCTAACTCGTGCTCTTGGACATGCTCGATTGGAATCTTGAAGGCAGGCTCTCGAAGAGGTACATGCAAAGGGTCTCGATCTTTCTGCCGAGATCAAGAAAGTGAAGGCCTCCGAAGAAGAATCGGCAGCATTGCTCACTTCTAATGAGGATTCAACCAGTGGCTCGGAGAGTGGCGAAGATGAAGACGAAGTCCCCGAGGGGGAAGAGGTCGTCGATGACCAGGGGGCGAGTGTCACGACCCAAAACCTAATTCAGGTCGCGATGGCGCCCAACAACGGGGTTAGGCAAGCCAATATAGAAGACACTAGATTTTACCCCCTTGCCCGTCTGATTAAACATGTCGGAAATACCAATTTTTAACAATTAACATGAGAATGGCATGATATGATAATATAATCATGAAATACGAAGGCACAGGGCCAACACCAAAGCCCATACACAAATATACAGCCCAAAACTCAAAATATATATACTACGTGTGTGCCAGGAACTAGTGTCATGAGGGTCACGGGCAACTACTGAATATACAATGACTAAAAATAAATACAGGGCCTCATTCTGAATGAAATAGACAGAGAACATGACAAAAGAAACTCCAGGGTGCCGCCAAAAAGTCGCCAGGAAGAGCAGCTCACCATGAAGTATGATCACGCAATCAATACCTAGCACCGGCCTGATAATCAGGTATACCAGCCTCCGGACTTGTACAGTCAAGTACAGAAGAAACAAAAGTGCAGCATGAGTACATAAATAAATATGTACCGAATGAGTATCCCGTCTAATCTCAAAGAAGTAGTGACGAGAGGTCGACTCGATACTCACTAAGGTCCAACAGTAATAGTATAAAATAGGATATAAGGAAAGCAGTAGACATGTAAATAGTGCACCACAATTGTGAAGAGAATACAGAGTTTCCAAGTAAATATTGAAAGCAGTAACAACTCACCCGTCTCTTTTCCCCAAACATCTGTCAAATCATAAATATGGAAAATGGTACCAAACAGTCATGCGCACACAAGAGTAAGACAACCGGCCGGAGTCATGAGGGAGAATAGCTATGCACTACCGGGGATCGATCGGCCCGTACCAAAAGTGCATGCTTACCAATAATCCTGACTACGCACTGCCGGGGATCGACCAGCCCGTACCAAAAGTGCGTCTATCAATGTAGCCCTATCATATCATAGTGTAACTTTGTCCATGCACTGCCGGGGATCGACTGGACCCTACCCAAAGTGCATACTTAATTAAATCCCAGTGCACTGTGGGGGATCGACCAACCCGTACCAAAAGTGCTCTATAAATCCTCCGTGGCGTACGTCCCGCTCCCATAAGAGTGAAGGAAATCACTAATCGCTCGCGGAAAGTAAATTACGAAGCGACAACAGGCGCACACATAATGTTAAGTCCATTCCACGCAACAAATCCTTTACAATTATTTAAGTCAATGAAAGCTCAGGGAAACAATAATATATATCGAAGCATGAATTTAAACATATAGGTCATTTTAAGGCAGAATACATAGCATGTTGTGGTCCCTATCTACCCAGACATGACAATAGTAGCCGCAGGCAAACCAAACTGTCTCAAGTTGGGGGTTCTGAGCTGGCCGAGATAAGTCCTCGAGGTCGAGGCTCGGGGCTAATGGTGAATGATCGATGAGGCTATAACGGTTCTATGGCCCTCGAAGGAGGCTATTTATGATCAATGACGAGTAATAAATGAAGAATGATTGAAACAAAGTAAATGTAAGCAGTAAATATATTGAATCAGTAATGGAGAATGTTTGAGTTAGAGAGCAGAGAATATATTTGTTACTTGTATTGAATATCAAGGTAAGTAAAACTCCATAATTTTTCTAGCTTTAACATCAATTCCTAATTTAATCCCCCTTCTAAATCCTAAAATTTATGAAATTGGGTAGTAATTTAGAGATTTTGGGAATATTTTTAATTATCCATCTTAGACATGAATTCTAGCAAGAACTTGCATAATTATGATCCTTAGACTCCGGGTAATTGATTCCTTCAAGAATTTTCGAAATCCGAACTTGTAGGCCCCGGGTCGAAATTCTGAAAACCTTCAAGAATGCTTAATTTTGGGATTTCTTATTAATTCTCCTTCTTTGAGCTTAGAATTGATTCAATTATACTATATTTGGCTAGTTGCGAGCCGTCGAGTGTAGATTTCGGAGATTCGGGCGCATCCTTGATCCGAGGGGTGATTTTGTCGCGAGGTGAGTCTCCTTTCTAACCTTATAAGAGGGAATTGTCCCCATAGCTCTCTTGAAATGTCTCCAAAAGCTCAAAGAAGAAGGTGGGAATGGTGGAAAATGGCCAACTCCCGTATTTAATATCACACTGCCAAGCTGCTTATACGGTGCGATCGCAGCTGGGGAAGTGCGTTTGTACAGGACAACTGCCCAGGGCCCTCAAGAGTATTGTGTGATCGCAGCTATAGGCTGGCGATCGCAGCCTTGCACCTGCAAACGCACTGAAGGAAACCAGACAGAAAAATTCCGGTGTTTTGGAATTAACTCTGAGGGGTCCGAAACTCACACGAGCCCCTCAGAACCCTGCCCAAAGATGCCAACAAGTCTGTACTCATGATATGGACTCGCTCGAACTCTCGGAATATGAAAAACAACAACAAAACTCAGAATTCAACCCCAAAACCAAATTGAATCAAAACTTAAGAACTTGAAATTCTAGAATTCACTTCAATGCACCGAACGGGCCTATACTACTCAGAATGACTTCAAATTTTGCAGACAAGTCATAAATGACATAACGGAACTATTCCCGATTTTGGAATTCCGTTCGGACCTTGGTAGCATTAAATCACGTTCCGACTCAAATTTAAAACATAAGGAAATTCTTATTTCCATTTCGGGCGCTGAAATGCTCCCGGGTCATCGAAAACCCGAGCCGAACATATGCCCAAGTCCGAAATCATCATATGGAGCTACTGGAGCTGTCAGAACTCAATTTCGAGGTCGTTTTCTCAAAATATTGACCGAAGTCAAACTTGGCCAAATAGGCCAACCTTAAGGAACCAAGTGTTCCTAAATCACCCAAACCATCCCCAAATCCTGAACCACCTGCTCCCGCAAGTCATAAAGCACGAATAGCTGCTATGGAAGGTTTCATTTAAGGAAAATGGATCCTAATATGCAAAACGACCGGCTGGGTCGTTACAGCGAGGGCCAAGCCGTCGAGGGCACAACTTCTGAGGGAACTTCATCCGATCGAGTTACCCAGATAGAGGATTAGGCTTTTATTTTTTTTATTTTTTGTGTAAGGTCTCCATGTGGGAGCTCTGTAAATATATATTTGTGAACTCCATTATATGAAAGGATCTTTAGCTTCATCTTTGTTCTTCTTCAATTCCTATCTTTCCTTTACTCTTGAAATGAAATTTGATGCTCGTTGACGATCAGTACGATGCGTTGGACTTAGAATATAAAACCCTTAGGTTTTTGTGCTTTGAACGATGACCTATAATAAGTGACAACTTAGGGTTTTATCTTCGAGCTAAGCTTTAGCTCGGGACGTTCGAGTCTGAACTTAGGTGAGGTCTCGAGCACAGTGTGCTTTGGATTTTAAGTTCTTTAGGTATCGACCCTTAGGTTTTAAAACATCGTCCCTTAGGCTCTTTTCAATTTGGCCCTTAGGCTCTTTAGATTGGCCCTTAGGCTTTAAAACATCGACCCTTGGGATCTTTTCAATTTGTCCCTTATGCTCTTTAGATTGGCCCTTAGGCTCTTTAGGTTGGCCCTTAGGCTCTTACATATCGGCCCTGAGGCTCTTTTTAAATTGGGTCAATTCGACCTCTAAAATGGCTACAATTTTCCCCCATTCTGGCTAAAGACTTTCAAAAATTTTGTTATGTCTTGGCATGTTTTTGTATTCGTCTGACTTTTCGACGGTTCGATTGATAGGAACCTTGATTACAAGTCGATGTGCAACAGTAATTGAGTACGTCGTGGTGTTCTATCAAAGGCTGATTGTTTTGAAGCCTTTACATTATTCGAAGCAGATATTATCGAAGCTCCTTTGCTTATGCCGAGAGTAGCCTGATTAACCGGTTTTTTTGAAGTATTTGAAGGCCTTTAGTTTTATGGCGGAAGTCGGACGTCTCCGAGCCGCATTATTTCGGCCGTAGCCTTTTCATATGACCGTAGTCTTTATATTTGGTCGTAGCCTTTAGTCCTTGGGTGGGATGACCTCGGCCTTAATATCGAGGGTATGCCTTTTTAGGGGTCTTACAAGTTTGAATATATAGTCGTGGCCTTAATATCGGGGTATGCCTAAGGTTTTATAAGTTTGAGTATGCCTCGGTGAGATCTTATAGATTTGATGTTGCCTCATTGAGGTCTTATAGATTCGATGTTGCCTCATTGAGGTCTTATGAGTTCGATGTTGCCTCATTGAGGTCTTATAAGTTTGATGTTTCCTCATTGAGGTCTCATGAGTTTGATGTTTCCTCATTGAGGTCTTACGAGTTCGAGTCTTTGATGACTCGATAAGTTGACTGTTGATGACAGTCCCCGAGTGTTCAGGGGTATTTGGCCCTTGAGCCGTTTCATGTGAAAATAGTAAACTTCTTTGAGGCACAAAGTGTTTTGATAAATAAGAATGCTTCTTCGAATAATTGATACATGTGTACATGTTTTTTCCCTTGGGGGCTTGACTATTCTACATGAACACGACTCATTTGACCGTTTGGTCCATTACAACATTCTCCTATCGAGGCCCTCTTCGGCATAACTTGTTTTCTTCGAAAAAGTAACCTCTGAGGGTGATGCCTCTAGTATTCGAGGTTGATTGAAAAATAAGACTTGAATACTTGTTGAGTTTTCCTTAGGTAGCATATAGATATTGCCTCGTTAAAAACCTTGCCGGTAAAACCCATTTGGGATAAAATCCGATCTAAGGGAAAAATAGTGCAATGCATGCTTTAAAACCCAAGATCTTCGAGCTGAAGGGTGCTTCGATTCCTCTAAATCGAACACCTGCAACAAGTTAGTATGAAATATAAATTAAAAGGGAGAAGGTTATACCTTAGCAATAACAGCGTTTGAGCATCGATATGTTTAAATTTCTTGGTAGTTGCTCGCCTTCCATGGTGCTAAGGTTGTAGGACCCTTTGCCTACTACTCCGAGGACGCGGTACGGTCCTTCCCAACTAGGGCCTAGCTTCCCTTCATTTGGGTTTTGAGTATTGAGGGTGACTTTCCTTAGAACTAAGTGTCCGACTCCAAAGTAGCGGAGGTTCATTCTTCTGTTGTAGTACCTTTCGATCCTTTGTTTTTGAGCGGCCATTTGAACTAGTGCGTCCTCGCGCTTTTCATGTAGTAGCTCGAGGGCGGTGTTCATGGCCTCGTTGTTTGATTCCTCGGTGGCATGCTAAAATCTGACGCTCAGTTCCCCGACCTCGACTGGTATCAATGCCTCAGACCCATATACCTAAGAGAACGGGGTCTCCCCTATGCTTGACTTCGAAGTTGTTTGATATGCTCATAGTACTTTGGGAAGCACATCTCTCCACTTCCCCTTTGCATTCTCTAACCTCTTATTTATGTTTTGAATTATAGCTTTGATTGTGGACTCGGCCTGACCATTTTTACTTGGGTGGTAGCGTCGATAGGATCCTTTTGATTTTATGATCCTCGAGGAATTTTATCACCTTGCTGCCGATGAACTGCTTCCGATTATCACATGTAATATCGGAGGGGATCCCGAATCGGCATATGATGTAGTCCCATATGAAGTCGATGACTTATTTTTCTCTTATCTTCTCGAAGGCATGCGCTTCCACCCATTTTGAGAAGTAGTCAGTCATAAACAAGATAAATCAAGATTTACCTGGCACACTTGGTAGGGGGCCGACGATGTCCATCCCCCATTTCATGAATGGCCACGGGGATAGGACTGAGTGTAGTTGTTCACTGGGTGGATGAATCATCGGTGCGAATCTTTGGCATTTGTCACATCTTCAAATGAATTCCTTGGTGTCCTTTTCCATGTTATCCCAATAGTAACCTGCTCTGATCACTTTTTGAACTAAAGAATCGGCGCCGGAGTGGTTTCCACAAGTGCCTTGGTGGATTTCTCATAGCACATAGTTGGTGTCCCCCAGTCCCAAGCATACTGCTAGTGGTCCGTTGAAGGTCCTTCTGTACAGTGTTCCATTCTTGTCAAGTGAAAATCGGGCTGCTTTGGCTCGAAGGGCCCTCAATTCCTTTGGGTTCGTGGGGAGATTCCCATGTTTCAAGTAGTCAATGTACTTGTTCCTCCAATCCCATGTTAGACTCGTTCAGTTGATTTCGGCATGGCCTTCTTCGATCGCCAATTTGGATAGTTGTACGACATCCCCCGGGACTATGTCATCTTCTTCGACAAATGAACCCAAGTTCGCGAGTGCATCGACCTCGCTGTTCTGTTCTCGAGGTATGTGAACCAGGGTCCACTCTTTGAAGCGGTGCAATGTCACTTGAAGCTTGTCTAAGTATCTTTGCATCCTATCTTCTCGAACCTCGAAGCTCCCATTTACTTGGTTTACGACCAAAAGAGAGTCACATCTTGTTTAGATGACCTATGCTCCTAGGACTTTGGCCAGTTCAAGACCTGCAATCATGGCCTCAAACTCGGCCTCATTCTTAGTGAATTTTGAAGTTTTTATAGATTGTGTAATTATGCCGCCCGTAGGCGGTTTTAGAACTATACCGAGCCCGAACCCTTTCACATTCGAGGCACCATCAGTGAAAAGGGTCCATACCCTCGATGATGTGCCCATTTTTAACAAGATTTCTTTCTCTACTTCGGGCACGAGGGCATGCGTAAAATCGGCCACGAAGTCCGCCAAAATTTGAGACTTGATAGTCGTTCGAGGTTGATACTCGATATCATACCATCCGAGTTCGATGGCCCATTTGGCCAATCGGCCCGATAAATCGGGCTTATGCAAGAGGTTTCGAAGAGGATATGTTGTTAATAGACATATAGGGTGGCATTGAAAGTAAGGTTTCAATTTCCTAGATGCACTTATTAATGCAAGAGCTAGTTTTTCTAAGTGTTGATACCTGATTTCAGCATCTCCTAGGATCAGACTTATGTAATAGACAGGGAATTGTGTACCTTGTTCTTCTTGAACCAACAAACCACTTACTGCCACTTCGGACACGACCAAATATAAGTATAGTATTTCATCCTCCTTCGGGGTGTGGAGCAAAGGTGGGCTCGAGAGATACCTCTTTAATTATTCCAAGGCATGTTGGAATTCCGAAGTCCACTCGAAGTTGTTCTTCTTATTGAGTAGGGATAAAAAATGATGACTCTGATCTGATGACCTCGAGATGAATCGCTCTAAGGCTGTTATTCGCCCGGTGAGCCGCTGCATGGCTTTCACATTGTTCACCATGGTGATTTCCTCGATGGCTTTGATTTTGTCGGGGTTGATCTCGATCCCCCTATTTGACACCATGAAGCCCAAAAATTTGCCCGATCCGACTCTGAAAGCGCATTTTTCGGGGTTGAGCTTCATGTTGTACCTTCTTAGGATATCGCATGTCTCCTGCAAATGAGCCAAATGGTCCTCTGTGCGTAGGGACTTAACTAGTATGTCATCAATGTAAACTTCCATAGACTTGCCTATTTGATGTTCGAACATCTTATTAACTAGGCGTTGATATGTGGCTCCCTCATTTTTTAGCCCAAAGAACATTACGTTATAACAATATGTACCATACTTCGTGATGAACGAAGTCTTTTCCTGGTCCTCTGGGTTCATTTGAATTTGATTGTACCTAGAGTAGGCGTCAAGAAAAGTAAGGATCTCGTGGTCGGTCGTAGCATCGATCAAAAGATCGATGTTGGGCAATGGGAAATAGTCTTTAGAGCATTCTTTATTCAAATCCTTTTAATAGACACACATTCTCAAATTATTTCCCCTTTTAGGGACTACTACTACGTTAGCTAGTCATTTAGGGTATTTCACCTCCCTAATGGATCCTATTTTGAGAAGTTTTGTTACCTCGTCTTTGATGAATGCACGCTTTACCTCGGACTTAGGCCTCCTTTTTTGTTTCTCCAGTTTGAACATGGGGTCAACACTTAGTCGATGGGTGGGTATCTCCGGTGGGATTCCTTTCATGTCTAAATGGGACCAAGCGAAGCAATCAATGTTATCAATAAGAAATTGAATGAGTTTTTTTCCTGAGTTCGGGGGTTAATCCCGTTCCCAGGTATACTTTCCGTTCTGGAAGATAGACGGTCAATACGGCCTGCTCGAGCTCTTCGACTATGGACTTCGTTGCATCTGACTCCTCAGGGGCAACGAAGGCTCAAGGGGTGAGGAAGTCTTCGTCATCGTCCACGACCACTTGCTCACCGATCACCTGTCCCTCGGGTTCAACCGAGGGTATAGACTCTGGTTTCTATTTGGCTATCTACTTGTCTTTTGACTTCTCCTAGGTGGAAGGCGTCGATACTGGTGCCAAATCATGCACCGCCAACATCTCCTTAGATGCATGTTGCTCTTCATACACTGTCTTTACGCCATCCTTTGTTGGGAACTTCATCATTTGATGAAGAGTTGATGGCACTGCCCTCATTCTATGTATCCATGGCCTTCCAAGTAAGTCGTTGTACCTCATGTCACCTTCGATGACATGAAACTTGGTGTCTTCAATTGTACTGTCCACGATGACTGGGAGGATTATTTCCCCCTTCGTCGTTTCACTCGCCATATTGAATCCATTCAGGACTCGAGAGGCGGGGATGATTTGGTCGAGCAACCCGAGCTACTCCACGACCCTCGACCTTGTTATATTGGCCGAGCTACCTGGATATACGAGCACACGTTTAATTTGAACTTTATTTAAACGAAACGAAATTACAAGTGCATCATTATGAGGCTGAGATAAGGCCTCGATGTCTTTCTCGTAGAATGTAAGAGCATCCTCGGGTATGTAGCTCCGAGTGCGCTTTTCCTTTGTGATGGATAATTTTGTTCATTTGAAAATGGGTCCCTGTGGGGCGTCGTCTCCTCCGATGGTCATATGAATGATATGCTGCGGCTCCTCCTATTCATTTTTTCCTGTTGTCATTTCTCTCTTGAAAATTATTCTTGGCTTGGTCACTGAGGAATTCTTGAAGGTGCCCTTCGTAGAACAGTCGGGCTACCTCCTCTCGAAGTTGTCTGCAGTCCTCGGTCCTATGACCATGAGTACCTGTCGCACCCGCTTTTTCCTTAAGCGGAGATCGGGTTTATGACATTTTGACAACTCTTTATAAAGCAAGAGGGTTAAAAGAAGAGTCGCCACCTAAAGATTTTTAAGGTGCGTTAGGGAACCTAGAGTGATTAACTCATGAGACTAGTTTGCATTACCAGAGATTGGGTAAGGGCTTGAAATTATCCCAAGGGGAAGGTATTTTACACCCCTCAGGATCCACGACTGTGGTTTCCGGCCAAATGGTTTTCGTGAATTTGTATAATAAGCAAGTAACGGCTCAAATAAGAGGGGATTTCAAATAAGCATCAGAGTTATTAACTTTTGAAAGAACTAGTAAGACATTTGAGAAAATATGCCTTAAGTATAAAACAATATAGATCACATCAATGCAATACCCGGTATGTCACTCCTCAAAGAGGGGCTACACGTGGTATTAGCGCACCTGTCATCATATCCATATTCTACCATTTCCCACCCCGCGAAGGTATTTAAAATGTGTGTTGGTCACGAAATCTATTGCGTGCTATTACCCGTCCCATCCTATCAGTCCTGGAGGAAGTTAGGGACTACTGTTCCTAAAGGGTAGGTACTAGGTTGAACCCTTAAGTTTAAAGGACAAAATTCTAAATGACAAACAAAACAATTAATACTGCAAATACAGGGAAGCACATAGAGGCAGATATGAAGCTCAGATATTCCTGCACAAGTTATACACATAAATAGCACGACTAAAACACGAGTAAAGTCTTTAACTTCAGAACCTAAGCATGATGTCTAGGCGAGAATGTAGTAGCAAGGCAGGTTCATTACAGAGTTTCAGAGAAAGGGATTTTCCAATTTCAGACTATTGATTTCTTATTTGTAATTAGCTAGACAATACACAAAAGAGGAATAGTTTTCCAATTTTAAAAAGTGTTGATATCTAAGGCTTGCCTAGGCATATGAACTGCTCCTGTTACACTGTCTTAGTCTTCAGTTTTAGGAAAAATGGTTGTAAAGCGGGTAAGTCTGTTTTAATCTTAACCGGGACAAATGGGTGAATATAAATGCAATCCTAAGGACATGGCATCTAAATGCAAAACAAGGTGCAAAATGATACAAACTTATACATGTTGTTTTAAATGCATAAGCGTTTTCATCATCAGAATCTATTTTAGCGAGATCCATTTGTTAACACATTTTTCTTAAACAAAGCGTACAGAGAAATAATTCTTTGTTAAGTTGCTAAACCTAACACATGATTTTTCTAGGTGTTCATAGCAGTATGTTGATTTAACACAGGATTTTGGCACAAGTAACATGTAGAAAGTAACATCATATGGACATGATTTCTAAATGCAAGCTTTGATAGTTAATGTTATTATTTAGCCTGAATAGGATTTCTAGACGAAGCAATTGTGAAAATACTGAAACAGTAACATTATAACAGCCATTTTTATTGTTATTCAACTATGAACATAATTTCTAAGTGGGTATAAGTATAATGAGATGCTGAAAATAAATGGACCTAAGTATCATGGTATCTAATGCATGAATGGCATGTATTCCTAAGCATGGTGACTATTGCGCACATATATATAAAATAAGCCTACAAGCATGGTTTCTACCCGTATCTATACTAAGCATGCATAACCCCACCCATTTCACTATCCAACCCCGGAATTGTTTTTACAATTAACTATTACAAACCAGCATTGCACAAATTACATAAGTAAATAAGAAAATTAAGAAGTTACACTATAAGGAGCCTAACAATAGGCCCAAATCTCTATATCCAACAATGCCATATGCCATAACCTTTCATAACCCAGGAAGAGTTCCTAAGGACCTCAGAGGATCCCAAGCAGTGCTCACACCCACGTACCCTAGCCAGGAATGAGCAAGTGCAGTGTGGGAATGCTGACCTCGTGTGTCAAAGTTCAGTGGGTACTCAAATGGTCCCCAAAGCAGTGCTCACACGAGAGGGCTGAACTTAAGAAACTAAGCGTAGTTAAATGTGCTCATAGTTTTAAAAGAGTTGAGTTGGAAATAGTTTTCTGAAATAACTGTTCTAAAATAGGCTTTGGAGAACAGCAAAAGAGTTTGCTTTTATGAAAAAACAAATTGAGGAGGAAAAGAAACAGGACAATCAGCAACTCAGAAAGACATACATAGTTCAGGAAACAAACACAAACAGGGAAAGGGAATTAGGGACAAGTAGTACATATGTGAAAGCATAGTTGCACATGGGTTTACATCAGAGAAGTCACACAGAACTTAACTAGTTACAGCAATAGTCTATCACAAAGTGTTCATGCCAAGAGTTAATAGCATTGGGTCGAGGGGTGCTAAACAGAGTTACACATTAGGTTCAGGGGAAGGGTTCAGGATCACATAGTACCTAGGTGTCATGAGTACATGCTTATAGTGTTAGGAATCAAGGGTAAGGCAGAATCATAGTGAAACAGATAAGAAAAGCAATAAACATGCTGAACCAAAGGGAAAGGGAGATCACATAGGCAAAGTAGTCATACTAATTGCAAGGTAATCAGCAGAACCACAAGTAGAAGCATATGAGGAACAAAAGGAATCGTAATATAAACAGGAACATATTGTTTTGGATGCTGTAAACTTAAACTGAAAACATACCAGTTGGATGAAAGAATGAATGCAGAGTGAAAAGACAGTAAAGTGAAGAGAAGTAGAATAGTAGTGTAATAGAACAACAGAATCACTCAGTCTTGGCTTTTAGCCAACTGAGTTGCAAGTAAACAGCAAGAGAAGCAAGAGAGTATGTGTGTGTGTGTAGGAGCGAGCCTAGAACATTGTATATGTTCTTCTCCTGCTTAATGAAAGAGCATGGGTACTTATAGTTTGAAAACAGGTAGTAAATAAGGTAACAAACAATAGTTCAGCAACTCTATCTCATGTAGTCCTTTACCCAATTTCTTGAGTGTTATCAACGGACAAATGTTAAGACTGGAGCCTCCATCGATCAAGATCCTCACGATGAAATGATCTTCACATTTCACGGTGATGTGCAATGCTTTGTTATGTCCCAACCCTCAAGTGGCAACTCGTCTTCATGAAAAGTAATTTTTTGACTTTCTAGTACCTGGCCCACCATGTTGGCCATTTCTCCACTAGTGATGTTGTTCGGCATGTATGCTTCGCTCAACACTTTTAATAAAGCATTTATGTGTGTCTCAGAATTCTGCAGCAAAGAGAGAATAGATATATGCGATGGTGTCTTGTTCAGTTGATCGATGACCGAATACTCCTTAGCTTGTATTTTCCTCCAAAGATCATAGGAACCTGTTTCAATGAGGGGAGGGCGGTTGGTGGCTTGTTTGCTTGACTCGGCCAGATGTTCAGGGGTATAGAATCTACCGATTTTCGTCATACCATGTGCGGCGATGGCTTCCTTAGACCTGCTTTTACCTTTCCTTCTCGCCTCGGCTGTATAATCCCAAGGGATAGCATCTGAATAGAAAAGTGGTGTGGTTGACATTGCTACTGGAATCGGCGTGGCCATTCTTACTTCAACTGGAGTGTATGTTAGGGGTGGCGGGACTGCAACCTCGAGTGGTGTTGGTGCATTTGCTGGAGATACAAACTCAACTTCAATTGGCACTGGTGCCTTCGCCTTTGCAGGCGGCGCTGCTTCAAACTCAAGTGGGATAGACATATTCACCTCGGCATTCTCAGATGGATGAATCTGGACTATGATCGGGTTGAGAGTGACTGCAGGTTTCTTTCGCCTTCTGCTATCAACCCGATTGACACCTCGGGATCCCAATCATCATCTATCTCAATCATATGGATACCTCCATCCTTATGGTCTGGTAAAGGGTTGTTGCGGACATTTGGAGCGGGGTCTTTTTCCACAATAATCTTGTTATCAATGAGGGTCTGTATCTTTTCTTTCAGAGAGCGGCATTCTTCGATGGTGTGTCCTTTCATGCCAGAATGGTATGCACAGGATTTGTTTGGGTTAACCCACTGAGAAGGGTTCTCAGTGGTGGCAGAAGGGATAGGTTCAACGTAACCAGCAGCTTTGAGTTTTTCATACAACTGGTCGATGGGCTCGGATATGGCGGTATATTGTTTTGGAGGGCGACGATCAAAGTTAGGGCGAGGCCTAGGGAAGTTTTGACGGGTAGGGGGTGATTGATAGTGAGGTGGCTGGGAATTATAGGTGTTGTAGACGGGAGAGGGTTGTGAATATCTATGTGGGGTAGGTTGATATGTGGGTGGTGGAGATTGGTATGTAGGCGGTAGAGGCGGGGGTGCTTGGTAGTTCGGGGTTGGCTGATATGTGAAGGGAGGTGTTGGGTAGACTTGGTATTTGGGCGGGGATTTGGCTTGTTGTGCAACCATTATAGCTCCCACATCTTTTATTTTAGACACACCAACGGACTGTAAATCCTTGTTAGTGGCTTGCAAAGCTTCAAAATTTGTAACCATACCGTTCTTGATACCTTCTTCAATTCGCTCTCCTAATTTGATAATGTCAGAGAACTTGTGGCCTTCAACCATCATCAGCCGTTCATAATATTGCGGGTCCTGAGCTCGGACAAAGAACTTGTTCATCTGTTCTTCCTCTAAAGCAGGTCTGACTTTAGTAGCTTCCGACCTCCAACCAGTAGCATACTCGCGAAAGGTTTCTGTGGGTTTCTTCTTCAGGTTTTGGATGTAGAACACATCCGGCGTGTTCTCTGTATTGAATCTAGACCTGTCCATGAAGTCTGTTTCCATGCCTACCCAGTTTGACCATTTCTTAGGGTCTTGGCTGATGTACCAAGACAGTGCGCCTCCCTTCAAACTCCTCATGAACAGCTTCATGTGAATCCTTTCGTCTTTTCCTACGCCAACCAATTTATCACAGTAGGTCCTCAGATGGACCCTCGGATCACTAATTCCATAAAACATCTCTAACTTTGGAGGTTTGTACCCCTCGGGTAGTTCGACATCAGGTTATATACAGAGATATTCATAGTTCAAACCTTCAATTCCCTTGACAACCTCAAGACCCTGAACTCGGCTAGTCAGCTTTCTAAGTTTCTAAGCCAGATTCTTGATAAGCAAGTCCTTCTCATCAGATTTGGATGTATGTGATATAGGCGGAATGGAGTGGGTCACAGTTTCCACGTAGATGGGATTGTTGTAGGCATGGAAATGGTCCTTCGTGGGCTTTTGAGGTTCGTGGATGGATGGTGGAGTGTTGTTGTGGCAAGTGTTGCATGGTGCAGGGAGAGTTTGGTTCTTTGGGGAAGTGGCGTTATGGTGAGGTGCATGGTGATTTTCTTGTTTTGGGATATTCAGTGGTGGTGTAGGGTTGACGTCAGGGACGTTTAGGGAAAATGACAATTGGCCAGATTCCGTACCTGGTCGAGCTCCTCTTGAAATTTCAGCAATTTTTGTTCTAACGGTGACATATTTTCATGCAAGACTTGAATACCCCGGCCGTCAATGGCCTCTACCTGTTCAATCGTATTTTCCTTCCTGATACCGCTGGATTTTTCCATCTGACTTTTGCCCTTGTTTCTACCTTTGGGAGGACTGAGAGGAAGAGTAGGTGGAGGCCCTTTGGATCTTGTGCGGTAGGCGGATGATGCCATAATGCACGAACTAACCTTTGGGGAAGGGAAAAATAAATAAAAGAGAAACAAAACAAAAGGTAACCGAGTCAGTGAGGATTATGAAAAATATTGCAGAAATTAAACACGTAATGCGAAAATGTAAAGCGTATCCTAAGTTGGGGGACCTCTTTGTGCCCGAGGTAAGCCTAGCAACAAATTGATTTGGAGAACTTAAAATGCTAAATGCCTCATTTTATTGATAGAAAATAGACAAATCTTTAAACGACTCTAAATATGCGAAAATAAAAGGCACTAATGGCCATAGGCCTTATTACATTAATGAAGAAAAGAAGACACCCATATCTACTTGGTCCCAGAAGGACCTTCCCTAGATTCGGCAATCTTTCTTCCCTTGATCAGCTTTCCCAACTCGCGAAGTCCCAGCAGTAGGTAGGTTCTGGCTAGGTATCCCCCTTCAGCTCCCTCAGCCTTCTGGCAATTCTCGATCCTTTTGATGAAATTCTCCTCCAGTTCAACTATACCTTGCTCCAAGTAACTCAACCTCTTGTTGGCGCTGATAGCCATGTCCTTCCATTCCTCGATCAACCTTTTGTTGGACTCATGTATCTTGTGGTGATCATTCTCACATTCATGGATCCTTTTGCGTAGTTGGTTGTACATGACTTGTTCTTCAGCCTTTTCGTCTATGACCCGGTGACCTCGAACGAACCCTGACTCGATTCGACCACCCTGATCTTCTTCTAACCAACCAAGATAGAAAGGAGTGCAACCGGCGTGATACCTATCTGGCTCGATGGTGTCTCTTTCAAGCCTAATCTTGCAATGCTATAGATGCTGAGCTTGGCACTTGTGAGGGCTATCATCATTCTGAAAGTCTGCTCGAAGATGAATCATTTTCTCGACCCTAGGTATGACCTGCTTGCCTCATAACTCGCAGAGGGACGTAAGGGTATGTCCCCCTTAGACCAATCAGTATCATAAATGAAGCGTCTCGGGACCGAATGATGAACTCGTCTGTCGGAAACCACTCAAACATCCATAGGACCTGATCCTCGATTAAATTACCAAATAACTCAACCCATCCTTCGGCATTCTCCGGCTTAGCGAACATGGCGGGAATATAGTTCATTCGCTTTGGGTGATGAAAAGCGATATGGTCATCCCAAATCCTTCGATGGATGTCTTGTCGGTATTCACCTTTTTGCAGATGTTGTATGAGCCAGAGTTGGAGTAATAAGTTGCAACCTTCAAAATGCCTTGCTCCTCGTTGACACATTTCTATGGCCCGATACATATCTGCGATGATCATGGGCACAATGCTAAAGTCCTGCCCGTCTATCCCTTCCATTAGCGTCTTAGTTACCATGGCCAACCTAGTATGTATTCTTTCTTTCTTCATTGGGAACACAATCAAACCCACAAAACACACAATAAACATGAACACTCGGCGATGGATATGTCCCAGAGAGGTGATGGAAAACTCGTCTTGGTAGGTGCGGTACAATTTGCTGTGACCGTACCTTTCATATAAATAGTCGAAAAGGATGTATGAATCCTTCAGACACACCAATTCTGGATTCTTCTTGTAACCCATCATTTTGAGGAAACCCCTGCCCGTGCGATTTTCAGGCATCAGCAACCCCGGAGATTCCCAAGCTAGACCGGTCAATCCTCTTATCTCTTCTAATAAAGGTGTCATTTCAAGGTTCCCAAAACGGAACACGGACCTATCGCAGTCCCAAAACAGAGTAGCGGCCTCTATCATCATTTTGTTTGGCTGGATATCTAGAAGAGATAATAGATTTCCCAAGTGTTTTCGTACGAGAGTTTTGTCACTATAGTGGAGGTCTTCCCACCAATTCAGCAGCCTAGGGTGAATACTGGCGACCATGCCGAATCTGGGGACTTCATGCTTCATTTTCTGCAAAACAAGCAAGGTTACGCCCTTTACCCCCACCAGACTTGACTATTTAACACCAATAATTAGCAGGAAGCATTTAGTTCTCCAAATAAATGCACAGAGCGTGAGGGTGTCCATTTGGGTTCTAGGGAAACCCACTTTGGACAAGGATATCTTAAAGGCTATTATGCGGACAACACGTTAACCTGGCTAAGTTTGACCATGATGCATGCAACAATATAACAGGGTAGGGTTTCTATGGGGTTTTAGACTGGTATCCTTGAGCGGACAACTCAAGGGGGAAAGGCACGGAACTATCGACTGCACCGCTGATCGACTAGTTTTACCGCAAATATGCCTTTCCGAATTTAGGGGCAGTAATATAGGAAGAGCGCAACCACTCATTATAAGCGTTGCTATAGTATTTTGTTTGGCACGAGTGGAGTATGAATGTCGAGCATGATATTCAATAAATAAGCATTTAAATAGATAATCATGTATTTGCACGTTAAGAAAAGTGGTAAATACAGTAGTTATGATTGAAAACAATTACAAAAGGGAAACAAAGAGACATGTTAGTTCTGTTCATGTGGAATAAATAATTGAAAGAAGTAAAAAATTAATGGCATGTAATAGGGAAGAGAAAAGGGTACAAACATTTAAACAAAATTAAAGGTCCAAATTCACGAAACAATTTGCAATGGTAAAAGCCTAGGTATAATCCCCAGCAGAGTCGCCATGCTGTCGCGCCCCCTTTTTCCTTAAGCGGAGATCGGGTTTATGACATTCTAACAACTCCTTTTAAAGGAAGAGGGTTAAAATAAGAGTCGCCACCTAACGATTTTTAAGGTGCGTTAGGGCACCTAGAATGATTAACTCATGAGACTAATTTGCATTACCAGAGATTGGGTAAGGGCTTGAAATTATCCCAAGGGGAAGGTATTAGGCACCCCTCAGGATCCACGACTGTGGTTCCCGGCCAAATGGTTTTCGTGAATTTGTACAATAAGCAAGTAGCAAGTAACAGCTCAAATAAGAGGGGATTTTAACTAAGCATCGGAGTTATTAACTTTTGAAAGAACTAGTAAGACATTTGAGAAAAGACGCCTTAGGTTTGAAATAATATGGATCACATCAATGCAATACCCGGTATGTCACTCCTCAAAGAGGGGCTACACGTGGTATTAGCGCACCGGTCATCATATCCATATTCTACCCTTTCCCACCCCGCGAAGGTATATAAAACGTGTGTTGGTCACGAAATCTATTTCGTGCTATTACCCGTCCCATCCTATCAGTCCTAGAGGAAGTTAGGGACTACTATTCCTAAAGGGTAGGTACTAGGCTGAACCCTTAGGTTTAAAGGACAAAATTCTAAACGACAAACAAAATAATTAAGACTGCAAATACAGGGAAGCACATAGAGGCGGATATGAAGCTCAGATATTCCTCCACAAGTTATACACATAAATAACACGACTAAAACACGAGTAAAGTCTTTAACTTCAGAACCTAAGCATGATGTCCAGGCGAGAATGCAGTAGCAAGGCAGGTTCATTATAGAGTTTCATAGAAAGGGCTTTTGCCAGTTTCAGACTATTGATTTCTTATCTGTAATTAGCTAGACAATACACAAAAGAGGAATAGTTTTCCAGTTTTAACAAGTGTTGATACCTAAGGCTTGCCTAGGCGTATGAACTGCTCCAGTTACACTATTTTAGTCTTCAGATTTAGGAAAAATGGTTGTTAAGCGGGTAAGTCTGTTATAATCTTAACCAGGACAAAGGGGTGAATATAAATGCAATCCTAAGGACATGACATCTAAATGCAAAACAAGGTGCAAAATGATACAAACTTATACATGTTGTTTTAAATGCATAAGCGTTTTCATCATCAGAATCTATTTTAGCGAGATCCATTTGTTAACACATTTTTCTTAAACAAAGCGTACAGAGATATAATTCTTTGTTAAGTTGTTGAACCTAACACATGCTTTTTCTAGGTGTTCATAGCAGTATGTTGATTTAACACATGATTTTGGCACAAGTAACATGCTGAAAGTAACATCTTATGGGACATGATTTCTAAATGCAAGCTTTGATAGTTAATGTTATTATTTAGCCTGAACATGATTTCTAGACGAAGCAATTGTGAGAATACTGAAACAGTAACATTATAACAACCATTTTTATTGTTATTCAACTATGAACATAATTTCTAAGTGGGTATAAGTATAATGAGATGCTGAAAATAAATGGACCTAAGTATCATGGTATCTAATGCATGAATGGCATATATTCCTAAGCATGGTGACTATTGTGCACATATATATAAAATAAGCCTACAAGCATGGTTTTTACCCGTATCTATACTAAGCATGCATAACCCCACTCATTTCACTATCCAACCCCGGAATTGTTTTTACAACTAATTATTACAAACCAGCATTGCACAAATTACATAAGAAAATAAGAAAACTAAAAATAGGCCCAAATCTCCAGATCCAACAATGCCATATGCCATGACCTTTCATAACCCAGGTGTGCCAGAGTTCCTAAGGACCTCAGAGGATCCCAGTGAGTGCTCACACCCAGGTACCCTATCCAGGGATGAGCAAGTGCAGTGTGGGAATGCCGGCCTCGTGTGTCAAAGTTCAGTGGGTACTCAAATGGTCCCCAAAGCAGTGCTCACACGAGGGGGCTGAACTTAAGAAACTAAGAGTAGTGAAATGTGCTCAAACTTTTAAAAGAGTTGAGTTGGAAATAGTTTTCTCAAATAATTGTTTTGAAATAAGCTTTGGAGAACAGCATAAGAGTTTGCTTTTGAGGAGGAAAAGAAACAAGACAATCAGCAACTCAGAAAGACATACATAGTTCAGGGAACAAACACAAACAAGGAAAGGGAATTGGGGATAAGTAGTACATATGTGAAAACATAGTTGCACACAGGTTAACATCAGAGAAGTCTCACAGAACTTAACTAGTTACAGCAATAGTCTATCACAAAGTGTTCATGCCAGGAGTTAATAGCATTGGGTTGAGGGATGCTAAACAGAGTTACACATTAGGTTCAGGGGAAGGGTTCAGGATCACATAGTACCTAGGTGTCATAAGTACATTCTTATAGTGTTAGGAATCAAGGGTAAGGCAGAATCGTAGTGAAACAGATAAGAAAAGCAATAAACATGCTGAACCAAAGGGAAAGGGAGATCACATAGGCAAAGTAGTCATACTAATTGCAAGGTAATCAGCAGAACCACAAGTAGAAGCATATGAGGAACAAAAGGAATCGTAATATAAACAGGAACATATTGTTTTGGATGCTGTAAACTTAAACTGAAAACATACCAGTTGGATGAAAGAATGAATGCAGAGTGAAAAGGCAGTAAAGTGAAGAGAAGTAGAACAGTAGTGTAATAGAACAGCAGAATCACTCAGTCTTGGCTTTTAGCCAACTGAGTTGCAAGTAAACAGCAAGAGAAGCAAGAGAGTATGTGTGTGTGTGTGTAGGAGAGAGCCTAGAACATTGTATATGTTCGTCTCCTGCTTAATGAAAGAGCATGGGTACTTATAGTTTGAAAACAGGTAGTAAATAAGGTAACAAACAATAGTTCAGCAATATTATGGAAGTAAGCATCAATTCGAATCAAATTAATGGAAGTATTCCCTTTAATAAAGGAGTCATACTCTATCATTGATAGACAGTAGTAACATAAGGACAGAAAATCGTGTAAGACTGATAGCATAAGCACAGTACAATATAGAGCATGTAAGTAAGACCAAGTTCAGAATCCTATTTAAGGAAAATATATGTATTAGTTTGACAGCAATATTAGACATGAAAATAAAGCAAGAGATAATTAAAAAGTCTAAAAATCAGTAAGGATATCCTCGAGTGAGGCTCTAATCATAGGAAATCAGCATTAATCAAAGGAAAATATCACACAAGGAAATAATTTCAGCACATAGAACAAGTAATTAGTCTAGGTTCAGAAAATCTAATTAAGGAAAGGTCTGTAAGAATCAACTAACAGTATAATCAATCACATAATAAGGCAAGAAAATAATTCATAGGCCAAAATCAGTAGATAAATGTGATGTCATGAATTACAAAAACTATAGGGGTATCAAGCTGCTGAGTCACACTATGAAACTTTGGAAGAGAGTGGTGGAGAGGAGGGTAATGAGGGGTGTGTTATTTCTGAGAACTAGTTTGAATTTATGTCGAGGCGGTCAGAAGCCATCCATCTTGTGAGGAGATTGTTGGAGCAATATAGAGGGAGGAAGAAGTACTTGCATATGGTGTTCATCGATAAACAAAAGCATATGACAAAGTCCCGAGGGAGTTTCTATGGGGTTTGGAGGTTAGCGGTATTCCAGTAGCATACACTAGGGCGATTAGGGATATGTACTATGGTGCTAAGACTCAAGTGAGGACTGTGGGAGGAGACTTGAAGCATTTTCCAGTGATAATGGGGTTTCATCAGGGTTTAGCTCTTAGCCCATTTTTGTTTACTCTAGGGATGGACGTGCTGACGCGACACATCCAAGGAGGGTTACCATGGTGAATGTTGTTTGTAGATGACATAGTGTTGATTAATAAGACGCGTTGTCGGGTAAATTCTAGGTTGGAGGTTTGGAAACATACCATGGAGTCTAATGGTTTTACGTTGTGTAGAACGAATACAGAATACTTGGAGTGCAAGTTCAGTGATGGGACGCATGAAGCAGAAGTGGACGTGAAGCTTGATACATAAGTCATCCCCAAGAGTGATAGTTTCAAATATCTTCGTCTATTATCCAAGGTAATTGGGAGATTGATGAGGATGTTACACATCATATTGGGGCACGGTGGATGAGATGGAGGCTTGCATCTGGGGTTTTATGTGATCAAAATGTGCCACCAAGACTTAAGGGCAAGTCAGATTAGTAGTCAGACCGACTATGTTGTATGGTGCCAAGTGTTGGCCAGCCAAAAAATCCCATGTCCAGAAGATGAAGATAGCAGAAATAGTTATTGAGATTGATGTATGGGCATACCAAGAAGGATAATATTAGCAATAAAGTTATTAGGGATAAGGAGAGAGTGTCCCTGTGTGGAAGAAATACTATGGGAATCGATACTGGGATGGTTTGGGCACGTGATAAGGAGAGACATAGACGCTCCGGTTAGGAGATGTGAGTGGTTAGCCATGGCGGGTCAGAGGAAGGGTAGAGGTAGGCATAAGAAGTACTGGCGAGAGGTGATTAGGCAGGACATAATGTTGCCTCAGCTTACCGAGAATATGATTGTCACGACCTGAAATCCCAACCATGGGGACATGATGGAGCATAACATCCACTTGCTAGGCAAGATAACATTAGCTAATTAATAAACCATTTTTAATAATTTAAAATAGGATACTAATAATAATTAACGATTGGTAAAAAATAAAATACATGTGATAAATCCATATATAACACTGTCTATGCTAATACCAGAAATTCAATTTCATAAATACATGATCAACTAGAATACTACAAACATGGTCATAATGAAATACAATAGTTTGACACAAAATAAACACTAAAGAAAGAATAAAAGGGGACTTTATGGATTGCGAACACCGTGCAGCTCTTCCTCAATCCGCCTAAGCAACTCCATCCGGGAAAACTCATCTACGCACCACTAGGACCAACACCGGGATCTGCAAGTGTAGTATGAGTACAAACGAACCATGTACTTTGCAAGTGTTGAGCCTAACCTCGATGAAGTAGTAACGAGGCTATGATAGTACATTCACTATAAATCTGTACCAATAACAATAATAAAAGGAAACAAAAATGTTGATAAAGCAGTAAACTCATAAGGACGAGACCCGAAGGTCAACTAGAAGTGGCCCCTATAATAACATCATCCCAGTATCAATATCTGTTGCAGCGTGCAACCCGATCCTAATATCATATCAATATCTGTTGCGGTGTGCAACCACGTCCCATTATCAATTCATTTCAATATTTTTGTGGTGCGCAACTAGTTCCTAATATCAACTCATTAACATAACAACTCAACGCAACCAATAACGTACTCTCAACACAACAAGGGAAAATAAAGTGTACATAACATGAAGGAACTACCAATACAAACAGACGATAACCAATACATTGTAATCACAAACCTCGGCAATTCATTAATACAAAAACAACTAAATGACTCACGTAATATATAACATAATAAAGTACAACGAGTAGCGTAAAGACAATAAAGGCAAGTAAAGACATGAGATAACGAAGATATAAATTAATATAGGTAGGAACATATAGCAGGTAAGCAAATATTGAGTCAAGAATGAATAAATAAGAAAAGGTAACAACTAAATCACAGATAACAAGTAACATCATGTAGCAATCAAAGCATGTAACAAGAGATAACATGAAATAAGTGATGACATAAAGGCAAATAGACCAACCTGCATGTTATAACCCACGACAATGCATATACACTCGTCACCTCTTATATAAGCCGTCCTCACACATAATTCATGTAGCAAAAGTCATAATTTCCTCAAGTCAAAGTTAAACGTGGCACTTACCTCTTCCACAACCAACTCATTACTCAATCACGACTTTTTCTTCCGAACAAGCCTCCAAACCAGCCAAATATTGTTCAAGAAACTCAAAATAACTTTAGAAACTACCCATGGATGAAAAAGATTCAATCATTGATGAAATTGAAAAAGTCAACCCCGGGTCCGCTTGGTCAAAATTTAGGATTCGAACCAAAACCCAGTTAACCATTCACCCCTGAGCCTGGTCATGTGATTTGTTTCGAAATCTGATATCAATTTTACAAAGTCTCTCAATTCTATCCAAAAACCCTAATTTTTAGAAAGAAATTCCTAGATTTGATGTTAAAAACTCATGAAAAGTAATGGGGAATTGATAGAAAATGAATTAGAGTTGCTTACCTATAAATTTGGGGAGAAAGAGTTCTTCAAAAATTTCCTACAGAGTATTTAGGGTTAAGAAAGGGTGTAAAATGAGCTAAGTTCCGATTTTCCCTCTTTTACCTTGTTAGAGACGTCGCATTTGCGAAGTCTTGTTCGCAAATGTGATGTCCGCAAATGGGAAAACTAATCGCATTTGCGATAACTCTCACAGTGCATTAGATGTCACAAATGCGGCTAAATGTTCGCATATGTGAACTTCTTACCTATCGTAAATGCAGCCCTTCTATCTCATTTGCGAGGACCTCTAGCCCAGGAGTGATAGCCTGTTTGGCCTAGCTGACAGCTTATTTTGAGTAGTACTTTTTCTCAAAAGTGTTTTTCTTGAAATGCAATTTGTTTTTACCTAATTAATTTGAAAAGCACTTTTGAGCAGCAATTAGTATTTAGCCAAGCTTTTAAAAACTGTTTCTAAGTGTATTTTTCTCAAAGTGCTTTTCAAAAAAAATCAGAGAGAAGCTACTTCTTTTAATTCTTTAAAGATATTTCTACTTCTTCTCAAAAGTTTTAAACATAAATAACTCAGATAAAGAGGAAAACTTAAATAAACGTTTGAACATAATGAAAATCACAGGATAATACTAAAATAGGAAGAAAAAGCCATTTTAAAAAGGGGTTATGAAACCCTAGTTTGAAGACGAAGACTGTTCAAAGTAGGAAAGCTTTTTATTTCAAAGAAAACGTGTAGAAAAGCTTAGTAATATCGTAGATCTAAGGTAGATCTAGAAAAAAAAATCGAAAAGATATAGGAGTTAGGGTTTCGTGGAACCCAGAGAAGTAAGAAAAACCTCAAAGACGTCGTCGGCTCAAGCCGAAAATGTTATAGCTCTTACTCAGACGGTCGGGGGAGGCCAGAAAGTGGCTTGAGGGACCCTGAGAGGTGAGTGAAAGGTTCGCCTGAAGGCTTTAGGGCATCACTGGACCAGTGCAAGATGAGCAAATAACCATGAGACGATGAAGAGCCATGGTTTCCGGTGAGAGAACCAACCGGAGAAGATGAACGGACTTCATCAGAAGAGAGAAGCCAAGGAAGCTTCTAGAGAGAAGCAGAGAGGAACAGAGAGAGATAGAGAGAGAATGAATGTTGGGCAAATGGGAGGGCGGAGGGGGTAGTGATAGGGGTTTAATTATGGTAACGTTGATCTGGACAGTTGATCTTATTTGATCAACGGTTCAGATCAGGTGTGGGGTTGGGCCAGGTAGGAACGGGTTTTGGGATGGGTTAGAGAATGGGTTTTGGGTTAGGTAGGGTGGTCTTTAAGGTGGCTATAATTTAAATTAAAATGGGCTAAATGGTAAATACCCAATAAGATTATTAATTAATAAAATAGCTAATAATTGTGTAAAAATGAGATTAAAACCAAATAAATGAAATTAAGAGGATTAACTAATATAAAAATTATAAAATAATCAGCTATTGATTTTAAAATGGCATAAATGTACATTTGTGTTATTATTGCAAAAGTTGTTGAAATTAGCTAAATAATGCCAATATTGGCTAATTTGTGAAATATTGAATCCTAAGGGCATAAAAAATAGAACTACGAATAAAGAATTGAGTAAGAAATGTCTTGAAATTATTTATAACTTCATTTATGCATAATTATGGAATATAAAATATTAAATAAACATGAAAATAATTTGATAAAAATACGAAAAATTATGGAAAAATACCAGTTACTATAAAGAATGATTTTGAAGGCATATATGCAAGTTTGAAAATAAATTTGGGGAAAAATTGGGTATCAACAGTACCGTGGTACTTGCACGTCACATTGGGGTTCCTCTGGGAAGGATCTGACTGCATGGGCTTGGGCCACCTGGTATCCCTGATCTTCCCTATGGCTGATACGATGTCTAAGACATCGATGTTGAAATTGTACTCTGACAATCGGGGTGTCTCCAATGGTTCCGAATGCCTATCAAACCCGAATTTTCTCATGAGTCCCCAAGAACTTTGGCCTCGGTCCTCCCTTCGATCATTTCGAGGTATATTACGCCTCGAAGCGTTTCTTCGGTCTTCGACATATGGTTGGTATCTTTCCTTGTTCGGTCTTCGCTCTCTTTCTGCATTCCTTGATTAATTTGCTAATAGCATGCTTGGATATACTATGCCCGAAGGGGCTCCCAATTGCTCGTCCTCGACCCTGATTTCTTATTAGTACATGTTGTGCACATCCTCCCAAGTTACGGCGGGATACTCGATCAAATTATGCTTCAGCTGCTTCGAAGCTATTGAGCTTCGTTCATTCAATCCCTGAGTGAAGTCTTGCACGGCCCAGTCATCGGAGACTGGTGGTAATTCCATCTGCTCCATCTGAAAGCGGGATACGAACTCCATTAGCATCTCGTTCTCTCTTTGTTTAATTTTGAAGACATCGGACTTCCTTGTAGAGATATTAATGGCACTGGCATGTGCCTTCACAAAAGAGTATGCCAATATGGGAAATGAATCTATTGAGTTCGGGGGGAGGTTATGATACCACATCATGGCCCCCTTGGACAATGTTTCTCCAAATTTCTTCAACAAAACGGACTCAATCTCATCGTCTTTTAATTCATTTCCTTTTATGCCACAAGTATATGTGGTAATATACTCATTGGGATTTGTGTTCCCGTTGTACTTTGGGATATCGGGCATCCTTTACTTCTCTGGAATGGGCTTCGGAGACGCACTTGATGGAAATGGTTTCTGCACGGACTTCTTGGAATCTACTCCCTTCAAAATCGAATGTGCGCCCGGGATCTGGTCAACCCTCGAGTTGTAGGTTTCCATTTTTTTGTCGTTGGCCTCTATCTTATTTTCTCCTGACTCGATCCTCTTGATGAGGTCCTCGAGCATTTTCATAATAGTGGGATCAGCTCCTGACCCATTATCACTTAGTCTTTCTCGGATTGGTTCAACTCGAGGAGTCGTTTCTGGTCCTGTTGTGCTCGGAGTCTTTTGTTGACTCTATAGCTGAGCAATAGCCACTTGTTGTGCTTGCAACATTTCAAAAATTACTTGCAAACTAACTTCTCTTTCTTCTCGAGCTTATGTTCTTTGCGCGTCATGTTGGTCACCTCTGCACACACTTCTGTCAGTATCAGTATCCAAATCTACATGCAAAGCATTGCGTGAGCCTACATCAACGAGGATTGGTGCTGGTTCTACCCCAAGGTTTTGTGGTGGTATACGTCGACTGAGGCTATTGCACTATTCTCTCCATGGAACCCAAGACCGTTGTTTCCATGTGTGTTTGCTGAGTTAGACATATTTTTGGCCTGAAATCAAAGAATCTTGGACAAGAAAAAGTGTGAAGAATAACTTGTGTTATCAGAAAAATAGCACCAAAACAATCGCTATTATCTTTGGCCCCACGGTGGGTGCCAAACTGTTTACCTTGAAAATGGTATTAAAATTATATTTGATTTGTGGTTCTAAAAATATGTGATTTGTTCTAATACTAGTTAATAATCAAGAAATGATAAGTGTAAGTAAGAAGAAAGTGATAGCCAAACCAATGTTGTCACGGAACTGGGGGCCTCGAGTTCAGTAGCCTCGGGGGTCTCGAGGTCAGTTTTTAGCAGTAAATGAAGAACAATAAATGAAGAATAATAAATGAGGAACAATAAAGCTGAGAAATAATGCTGAGAACGTTAAGCGAGAAAAGCTTAGTAGAATGTTCTATTGTAGTGAATGTTGTGTGTCTTTACGATTTGGGTCCCTTTTATATAGGAGGGGAAACCCCCAACATAGTACATATCTAATTATGACAAAGAATGTTATCGGTACAGTTGTATAACGGCCCAGTACAGACTTGTATTATCTCTTGCAGACCTTATCAGCTCTAACCACGTGTCCTTGGGAATTTCCCCCCTTTCCATGACGATCATCGATTTTACACTGCTTCGAGGTAGGACGTGATGGTCCTTCGATATACTCTCTCGAGGTACGCCTTATTGAGGTAGAACTTCAGACTCTACTTCGAGCCTCTTGAGCTCGGGCTCGGAATGCCATAGAGGCTTCGATATCGACCGTATACAGAATTATGTTAGAAATTGACTATGAAATTAAAGAAAACCGATATAAAATGCAGTTTGACCCTCGTGCTTGATCGCCCTCGAACCAAATGGATGTATGTAATTAAAAGAGATGAAATGAACCGAAGAACAAGAGAGCTTAAATGTATTGTACTGCTTTGTAATGCGAGAATTAGATGATTACAAATGATTAGAACCCCCCTTTATATAGTAGAGGAATTCTTCTTATGGTACAAATTCTAAATATAGAAGTAAATCTCATGTTGGCTCAATAACCGTTCTTGATTTGATACGTGCCGAGATTTCCGCTATTATCCTTGCTCGGTCACGGATATCTTGGCTTTCCATTAGTAAGCTTTCTTCGGTCTCGCTCGATGGCTATCCCGTTTGGTCTCGATCCTAGCTAGAATCAATCTTAATCGGTCCTTCGAATTCCGAGCTTGGTACCGCATCTTCATGTCTTGGTCTAATATAACACGGGACTGACCCTCAGCCTACCATCCTGGTCTCGGTTAATCATACAAAATCGGGTGAGCCCAGTTTTGACCGTATACAGATAGTACTCTCATTTTTTGGAGTGCAAGGAAAAGAAACGAATTGAGCCTCCGAACTTCACATTGATTTGTCATGACATCAGCACTGTGACGTAAGCGACATAGGTGACATAAGCGACAGATGTGGACGAAATGTCCCGTCGGTACAGTTCCTCGGGTATTTAATGTGCGACATTTGATGGTCGGCCACTACCATCTTTGAACCATCACCGTGAAACCAATAAATAGACCCTTTCTCCATTCTTTCAAACTTTACATTCAATATATTTTACTGTAATCTTCAAAGTTCTTTGCATTCTTCAAGCTTCTTATCTTCAGGTATTTGAGTTCCATTGTTTGTTCCTTATAAAACACCAAATATTACCATCTTTATTATTCTTTGCCCTTGAAAACCAAATGGCTAAGACGTCAAAAACTGTTCCACAAAAGCAAATCGCTTCCTCATCTCGGCCGGCCGGCAAGAAAACAACGGCGGAGCCACGCCTTGAGGAGTGTGTTCTCGGGGGTGTTTCATCAGTTCCGACTTCAAAGTCAAGAAAACCTCATCGTTCCTGGTCTATGTGAACCAGTATCGAGATACACATGCTCGATATCCAAGAGTTTCCTTAACCAAGTGAAGAAGGACTGCAACTGGGAAAACAAAGAGGTCATGATACCGGCCGCTGAAAAAGCTATCACTACCCACGTGGAAGGGTTCTTGAGTGTTTACACTTACCATTTCATGTTGGGTCCCCTCGATCCACTCATCATAGACTTCTGCAAAAAGTATGAAGTGACCTTCGGCCAAATCCACCCCCTTATGGAGGATTGTGATATTGCTCCGCTTCTTTGTGAGCAAAATTGACGGGCTCCCTTTCACCCTCGATCACCTTATAAGACTATATAGCCCTCGACTTTACTAAGGTGGGTTAACAAAGCTCCAACGCCGGCCCACCAAGACACTCATCTTGAGTATTGACGAAGACAAAGGCTAGGGTTGGATGGGCCAATTCGTCCGAGTGAGGACCACCGACTTAATTTTGGCCGAGAGCATGCCATTTCTCAAGAAATGGGATATGAAACGTAAGTACGACTGCACTTTTAATTTTTGCTTGTCAATTTTACATCTTTACCTTCTCTTACCGATGTAGCTACTGCCTGGATGCCGGGTGCGGTTCCTTATCTCGAGAGTTGGGTTAGGATCCTAGTCTCGACATCAACATATGACGAGCGTGCATGGCGTGATTTATCAAAGGGCTGGTGGGAGGCCAAAAATCATGGTAAGCCTTGTTCCTGTCTTTAACGATTTGGTCATTATTAAAATGTTTTTCCGAGCTTACTAAGTTTCCTTTTGTTGCAGGTCTTGGGAAAGATGTGACGATGAGTCCTCCCTCTGGTGATGAAGAAGCCTCACTCCCTATCTCAAAGCCAGAAAAGGAGAGCAAGAGGAAGAGGGCCTCGACCTCTGAGGGGAAAGATCCCAAAAAGACAGTGGCTCGTAAGCCTAAGAAGAGTGTTATCTCTCTGTCTGTGGAGTCAGCCCAACTTCTAAGGGAGGAAAAAGAGGATGATTCTGGGCTGGTGGCTCGAGCACGAGCTAACACTGAGGCACAAAAGGTCACTTGACCGGTAGAAGTTGCAAATATTCTACCCCGGCCTGATAGGGTCCACGAGGGGGATTCACTCAAAGTACCCAAGCCGACTAAAGCCAAAGGTTCCTCACCTGGGGGTGAGAAGGCGGTGGAAGTAGCTATGGAGGTCGGGCTCGAGGCTTCTCGAGACAGAGAGAATGCACCAAAAGAACCACTTGGGGCAATAGAAATTGGAGACTCCCCATTATTTCCTTCATTCTCCGAGGAAATGATTCGGGAGGCTCGGGTCATAAAGACTTCTCATGCAGAAAGAATCCATGGAGATGAGGACCCTTTTCGTGGTTATTTTTCTGGGTTCGACGATGTCGCTGGTCTGAGCGACTTAGAGGTATCAAGGAAGATCTCGGGCAAAGCTTCCTCGAGTTTCAGACTGACCAGCCACTTTACAACCCCTGGTGTCGATCCCGGGTGCAAACAAACAATCATCATCTCGATCTCGGAGGATGCACGAGTTTTTGCATCCCCCGTAGGAGTGTCTAGTTACCTTTAGAGTTTGGTTACGGAGGAAGACCAAGCTCTGTTGGACGAGGTGGGAGCACCTTGTCTTTTTAACGAGGCTCAACATGCTTTGAACCGGGTAAGCCCCTACTATTTTTGCCAATATCACTTTTCGTATTTGAGTTTTTCTCTTCTTGTATAACTCTTTCTTTTCTATTTTATGGGCCTCGGTGCTTCATCACGAAGCTTTTTTTAGATCTCGAGCAGAGGTGAGTCGATATGAGGCTGAAGTTTGAAGGCTTACTTAGGAGAAGGACGCCCTCATGCTTCTAATCGAGCAAAGAGAAGAGGAAATAAAGGACATTCGTGCTGAGCTAAAGGCAGCTCTGAATGAACAAACTAACCTAGCCGAGCAGGTAAAAACAATCTTAGACGTTACTAACACCGATTCGAGCGTGGTGGATGATAGTTCGATCCCACAGGTCCAGCAAAAGCTCGATATAATCGGTCAGCTTTATGAGGAAGTGGATGTTGTGAAGGCTGAGACCATGGGTGGAAGAAAAACAGGGACCGACTTGCCTCAGAAAAAGGAGGTTGCCCGAGCTCAATTGTCCCTGGCTGAAAGACAACTCCAAAGCATGAAAGAGAAGACCTTGGTGCAAACCAAGAAAATTGAGGAGTTCAAATGTCGGTTAGGTTTAGAAACTTCCGATCGAGAGAAGTTGGTTACAGAACTTGCAGTGGCCAAATCTGAGGCTGAAACGGCCAAGGCTGATTCTGAGGCAATTGTGGCCATCTACCAATCCAAAGCCGAAGTCGCTCAAGCTCGAGCAAAGGAGGTTTCAAAATTTGCTCAGGTTCGAGCACATTGGGTTGCAGAGCATGCCAAAAGCCTGTCTCAAAGAGAGACTCTCGAGGAGATCCACGCTCGTGGCTTCGATCTTACTGTCGAGATCGAGAATACAAAAGAGCTTGAAGTTGAAGCCAAAGTGTTGGCCTCTCCCAATGATGATGATTCTGGAAGCATGAGCGGGTCCGAGAATGGAGAAGACCCCGAGGGTGAAGATGTTTCTCCTGGAGAAGACTAGGCCCTTAGGATCTGTATCTTTTCTTTTATGCTTCTTTTTTGGATTTTTGTATAGAATTCCGATCGGTCCATGCTGCCCTTGTAAATAACTTTTTGTCAGATATATAAAAATAATCTTACTTTTTGTCTTATGAAATTTTGCTTCATTTCTGCCTTATGAAATTGTATTCTAAGGTCCGGGGTTTAGGCGATTCGATCGAAACCAAACTAGCATAGCCTTTACGATTTAGTGAGTGCTTGTGCGAACCCGAGGTGAGGTAACCCTTAGGTATTTGTTTGAGCGAGGGAGGTCTCTCGAACTCAAAGCAAAACGTAGCCCTTAGGCTTTTGTACTAGGCCGATATGGCTTTTGTACTAGGTTGATATGGCCTTTGTAAAAAAGAAAAGTTTATGGCTTTTTCCCCCTTTTCGGCTTAAAAAACCTTTTTCATCATTTGTATTTGTAAAATCTGTAATGCCCATGGAATAAGAATTGTTCGAGAGTTCGAACAATTTTATACTCATTAGAGTTTTCAAGGCTTGATATTATCGAAGGCCTATTTTATTACAGAATTTGTACGTCTCCAAACCATATTAATTTGGTTGTAGCCTTTTTAATTCGGGACTTGCCTCTTGGGCTATTTTCCCGTTTCACTTCGAGCTTGCCCGAAGTGTCAATCCCCGAGTGGGGTGGCCGGGGACGTGGACTATAAAAATCAACGGTTGCCTTTAAGGTCTTATGATCTCGAAGTTTTAATAATTTGTCTATTTTTTGGACGGCAGTCCCCGAGCATGGGGGTAGTTGGTCGAACTCCAGTTATGATCGGCCCTTAAGCCTGTTTACACAATAAATCGAGGGTATGAAATTGTAAAGTAGAAATTTTTTCTAAGGCATGCGATATCGTCAAGGAAAATACTTCTCTTAATAAATGATTGTACAAGCGTACATGTTTGGTGTCAGGGCTCGAGCAACCTAGATGGGCAGGGTTCATTCGACCGTTTTCCCTTTACAAAATTTACCTATCGAGATCCTGTTGCCACGAAATAATTTCCTTGCAATAAAGTTGACATTCGAGGGTAATGGCCCCAGTATTCGAGGTCGAATGTAAAGAAGCTTCGGATACTGTTGAATTGTTATAAGTTAGCACGATCAATGGTTGCCTCGTTAAAAACCTCGTCGGAAAACTCATTTGGGACAAAATCGGTCTAAGGGAAAAAGAGTGTAGTGCATGCTTTCAGACCTAAAAACTTCGTGTTGAAGATTCCATCATCGTTCCTGATCGAACACCTGTAATGTTTAGTTTAAAATATAAATGAAAATGGAAGGGTCGTACCTTAGCATTAGTATCGTTTTAGGAGCTATACGTTCTAATTTCTCGGTAATTGTTCGTCGTTCATCGTGCCGAGCTTGTAGGATCATTTTCCGATGATTCCGAGGACCTGATACGGTCCCTCCCAGTTCGGACCCAGTTTTCCTTCATTCGGATTTTGGGTGTCGAGGGTGACTTTTCTTAGCACCAAGTCCCCGTTGTTAAAATGTCGAAGAACGGCTCTTCGATTGTAGTACCTTTCGATCCGTTGTTTTTGTGCGTCCAATCGAACGAGGGCGGCTTCGCGCCTTTCGTCTCAACAACTCTAGGCTCGTATTCATGGCCTTGTGATTTGTTTCTTCTATTGTATATCAGAACCTGAGGCTAGGTTCTCCGACACTGACCGAGATAAGAGCTTAGGACTCGTAGACTAACAAGAACAGTGTTTCTCCCGTACTAGACTTCGACGTAGTGCGGTACGTCCAAAAAGCCTCGAGTAGTATCTCCCTGCACTTTCCTTTAGCGTTGGCCAATCTCTTCATCATATTCTGAATAGTGTTTTTGTTGGTCGATTCGGCTTGTTCGTTCCCGCTGGGATGATAAGGTGTTGATAAAATCCTTTTGATTTTGTGATCTTGGAGAAATTTAGTCACCTTGGTGTCGATGAATTGCTTTCCATTATCACATACAATCTCGACAGGCATCCCAAATCAAAATATAATGTGGTGCCAAATGAAGTCTATGATGTGGCGCGATTTGTCAGGAGCTCTATGGGAAGCAGAGAACCATGGTAAGCCCTAATTACTGCCGTAATTGTGGTTCTAAAAAGAAACGTCACCGGTTACATCCTTTCACCCCACGGTCATATTTCGCATTTGCGCAGGTCTGGGAGAGGCCTCCGTGATGAGGGAGGCATCGCCTGAGGAAGTGGATACTCTGAAATCTATTACAGAGATAAGAAAAGAAGGAAATATCTAGCTGAGCCTTCGAAATCAAAGAAGGCCAAAGTGAAAGAATCCAAGGCTGATTCAACGGCCTTAACTCTCGAAGTTTCTGAGGGGTCTTTGAACTAAAGGTAAGGAAAGAATTGATCCCTCGATAGTGCCAGTGGGTGGAGAAAGCCTGGTCGTCCCTCATCTTGCTTAGTCGATGGCTATCAAGACAGAGGCGTCTAAATTGGAGCTTCATGTTGTTGTTGCCCCGCCCGAGGCCGAAGAGGCCGTAGAAGATGTATCAAGTAATGTCCCCAAGCCGGCTGCTGGCCAGGATGTTCCCCGAGTTGGAATGTGCTCCGTTAGTGGGTCGGAGGAGCATAGTTGGGAGGTTCCTCAGAGGCAAGAGAAGGCCCCGATCGATCCATCTGGGGTCACTAAAGTGAGCGACTCTCCTCCGGGACCGGTTTTACCTTCAGGGAAGTTGCAGGATACTCGAAATAGAGAATCTCTCGATGCGGGGGCGTCTTCTGAGGACAAAGATGTGTTTGAAGGGTTGTTTGCTACAGCCGAGGAAAACCCTAAGCTTAATGCCTCATTCATTTTCAATGAGCTCAGTAGGCTCTGCGAACAGGTAATATTTCGCAAATTCGGCTCGGTACCCCGATCTTCATTTTTCTTACTTTATTTCTTTCATGCTTTCAGGACAAGGTTATTTATAATTAGACCTTTGTCAACTTTCAAGCCGAGTTAAATCACGACGAAGGTGAGTGCAGGAGGCTTACCTCGGGGGCTAACGAGCTTAAAGCTCGTTCCGCCAAGAAGGAGGAGGAACTCCGTGGCCTTTGGGCTTTCTTGGAGACGGCGTACCGGGAGAGGATTTGCCTTATTGAGCAGGTAGTATAATCTCTATTTGTTTTTGTCTTCATTTTTACCCAACTTTTAGTGTTCTTACACCTTCGGGCTGATTTTTGCAGATTGAGAGGAAAAATGCTCTTGTGAAGGAAGAGCTCTGAGCCAAAGACGCCGAAAGTCTAAAACTCAAGCAGCACGTGAGTGATATAACCATCGAGAGATGTACTGTCACGCCCCAAAACCAAGGAGCGCGACCGGCGCTCAACCGAGTAAACCCGACTGAGCAAGCCCGCTAGGTTTCATTCTACCCAAAATTAATTTATAAATAACAAGGAGATAAATTCTATCAATCATACTTTATAAATATTTCATTTTGTTTTCATTAGCAATTTCAACCATAATATCCAAAATATTATAATTTTTATAGATATGATGAAAAACATATTTGGCAAACACTAATATTTCTAGTTTAATTCCAATACCCGACGCCACCCACAACCTGTCTACGCAGCCTCTAAATACAACTGAGGAGAAATATGAAGATGCCGGTGACAAGGCCCCGGCTATACCTCAAATTTTAGTGACTTTTACAAAAGAAGTACAACAAATACTACACATGACCCCGGGAGGAAGCGGGGCTCACCAAAACTGTTGTGGGGAGAAGGAAAAGGCACAGTTACCTGCGATCCGCGCTACCAGCTACAGAGTCATCTACATCCATAAAAGGGATGTAGCCCACAGACAAAAGGGACATTAGTACCATCGAATAGTACTAGTATGTACAACCAAAAATCCTCTTTCAAAATAGAGTATCCATAGAGGCAAATACAACACATAGAAACAACAAGTCACAACCAACAATATTCAAATAGCCAATTGAAGCATAAAGATTTTCGGTGTACGAAAATAGTTTTTATATATATATATATATATATATATATATATATATATATATATATA